>JASJOG010000028.1:1437500-1740000 GCA_030142905.1 Heliopora coerulea | reverse complement strand
AATCGATATTTTGCACCTTCATCATGAAAGCTAGAATAACAGTGGCACTTCTCGATACTCCAGCAGAATTGCAACCAAAATGTAACTAATTAAACTTTGATTTCGCTGACTGAACAAAATCTTTACCAACAACTGCTCAAAATTGTTTTAAAATTGTCTTACCAGTGCACTAAAACTTTGCTGTTCTTCACTTTTTCCTGTATAAACTCGTTGCAATCGTCCAAATGGCTCAACAAATCAGCCTCTGGCTCGTCCAAACATTTCACATGCTTCAGCAGAAAGTTCCCATTTTCTTCTGCCGGATTTAGGGGTTCGTTCTCAATAGTAAGAATGTTCTTGATCTCTTTATCGTCGGTTAAACAACTTAAAGCATCTTCCCCGTTCCCGATAAAAACATCTCCACAAATCTGACTCATTTTACATTCATTTCGAGCGAACCACGGTCCAAACTTTAAGCAAAGTAAACATTTTTGAATAGACAAACATCTTTATAACATTTTCGCTCAACAGATTTCTTACTAGATGGGCCAAGAAATGGGAGTCTGGGGATGAGTAGGCAAATTTCCCTTTTTTTTTTTCCCCATTTTATCACCGGTAAATGTTACCATGGAAACCATGCTTCAAGTCAATGTTATCAGATGTCCAACCAATCCTACACTTTTAAAAAACGTTAAAGTTAAACTCTTAGATGTTGTCAGAAAACTCGAAGCACCAATCAAGATCCTGTTCTTTAGAAGAAACCTGTTCTATTTACAGAACTAGATTAAGGGCAAGGCCTCCACTACACTTTTCTGAAGTGAATGTTTATTATAGCCTGTAGGAGACAATTCACCAATGCTTTATTATGTACCTGTAAAAATATAATTATCCTCTTCGCTAACCTCAGTTGGCAATGTAGTCCACCGTATCTACTGGAAAAAACGCCTCCCTCCAACAAGCGCCACGCTGGAATAAGCGCCGCAAATGACAGCAAAAATACCAGTAAACATCATCATGAAGTAAGTCAAGGGCGGCGGAAACATAGGGGGCTGGGGGAAGCAATTGCCCAACTAGAAGAAGCATCTAGGGAGGGCTAAGCCCCCTACCCAGCACAGAATCACATAAGGCCGGGAGAGGTACTTCTGTGATCTGTCAACAATCAAAAAACTAATCTTTCCTGTTGTAAACTGTAAACATTGATTTACACGCAATATAAGGTTATGGTCATTTTTGTTCTCAGGCTTGGAGCGTCTTTTACCCAGTATCCCATATGTATCCCATGAAATCCCGAGAGATACCAAGAAATATCCATGGATAGTAAAATTAAAGGGAGTGGGAGTGCGGAGAAGTTTTCTCCCCAGTCCCCGAATAATCTTAATAACTACAGTTTTATAATGGCAAGTTTTTCAGAAATGATACAAACAAATAAAATATACAATCAAAGACATACACATGACAACAAGATTATGTTATTCAAATTTCAATCTGCATAAGTGAACTGATTGCATTTGACATTTGCTTTTTGTCGTTTTTGAAGAGAAGAACTCTACTTTCCAAACATAAAAAAAAACGAACTTAGATCCCGCTCAAAAGTGCTCTCAAAATGTTGGTAGGAGAAAGTCCTACAACCTCCTTAAACATTTGGGCTACACCCAAAACTCGTCAAGTTGTTGGTAGCTTAGCCACCCAACCTCTTTCAAACACGCTCCACTAGCTGCCACTGAAGTATGTGACACCTTGGAATAACTGCCACCTTGGAATAAGCACCCCACATGACAGTAAAAATACCAGCAAGTGCCACCCTGGAATAAGCGCCGAAAATGACGTCTTCATTTTGCCATGAGCGTAATACAATGCCACAGCATTGAAGATGGCGCCCCCATCACAAGAAAATATGTCACATATGTAGAACCAGATTACTGACAGAGAAGCATCTCATTGTAGAAACGTAGTCCATTCCACGCCCGCGCTAAAACATTTAAGCGTCTAACAAGAACTATAGTAACCCATGGGCATGAAATAATTATGGCAAGAAAGCCCTCGCCATTTCTTTCATAAAATGTGGTAATCGTCCGATTGAATTTTGGCATGATGCGAGTTACTAAGGCAAAATGCATGTTGATTTTTGACAACTTTAAAATCGAAACCCACGATATTAAATCATATATACCTACTTTTATTAAACTTATTACGTAATCCACATCTCCGTACATTTGAAGACGAAAAACCAAGTTGAAACTCGTGGATAATCTGATGATTATCCACGAGTTTCAACTTGAGAAGCATCTCATTGTAGAAAGGTAGTTCATTCCACGCCCGCGCTAAAACATTTAGGCGTCTAACAAGAACTATAGTAACCCATAGGCATGAAATAATTATGGCAAGAAAGCCCTTGTCAGCTGTTGGACGTTTTTAAGAGCAAGTATTCACACATCTTACTTGCACTCACAGTTGTCATTTTGGACATAATAACAGAAGTACATCGACACAGGGCTGGACAAGGTCCAAGTTACTTCCAGGGTCGCCAGTTTCACCTTTTCCCCTCCAAATCCTTCTAATTTAGCCGGCAGAAAATTCACCTTCTAGCAAAATCCATATTGGCTAATTTTGACGTTTTTAGCATGAGAAAATTGCAATGAACATAATTCTTGCTCTCTTTCATTGAATGTTAGCACTAAGTAATTTAAATTTTATATTGAATCTGTCCAGGCGTTTGTTGTACTGTTGTATTAGTTTTCGGCATACCAACAGCAATATGAAATAAGATATTGAGGCGGCGTGGCCCACCGGGACATTTCCCTGTGGGCCCCAAGAATTTGTAGCTTGTGAGTCCTAATACTTTGTATAAGCAGAAGGCCCTTATGTAAATCGTTATGTTGGGCGCAAAAGTAGGCTTTCATCAATTGTGCTAGAACAAGTTTTGGCATAATTTGGGAAAACGAGCATAATTTTAGCATAATTTTGGTTAAAAACGAGCAGTGTTAATCACATAAAGTGCTACTTTTACTAGTACAATCAATAAAAGCCTACGAAAAAGTCGCAAAACGTGACGTTTTGTACAGAGTTATGAAATTTAAAACTCTTGTAGGCCCTGCAGGGGGTGACTTTTAATCAAATTTTATTATCGACACATGTTAGTGGTAGTAGATCGTCCAAGTTACTATAGTCTTGAGAAAGACTGTTGGTGACTGACGTTTCGACGGCCTCAGCGGCGGTCATCTTCAGAATCAAAAAGAGGAATAGTCACAGTGGCGTAGGAACCAAGTTGGGATTAGGGGGGGGGGCGATCTCACGAGGCACCACCATGGTTGGCGCGGAGAGAGAAACTTTTTACAATGTGGAGTCTCTAGATCGCCGGAAACGGCATGTTTAGAGTCTCATCTACCTCTTCCATAATCGTCGTACAGGTCTGTACAGAAGATGAATTCTTACTATGTACAGTAATGCGCGAGGATAATGCGGACATTTTGTTAATTACTTTTGTACAAAATCTCTCCTTACTGTCTGCATCTGCAAGTCCGATCGTAGCGTTTTGCCTGTCTTTTTAATCGTGCAATAAGAGTTAATACAATTATATTATTAGTTACAATACTTCCTCAGCTTGTGACTACTGTTCTGGAAAAGGTTTTAATCGAAGCAACCAAAAAAGGCCCTTCTACGTTCGTTACAACCAGAAAATTTCTTGGCGATCTCGTGGATGTCAAGTTCATCGATTTCCGACTGATAAATGTTAACAAGCATGACATTGTTCAGTGTTTCTTGACCCATATTCGCTCGAAGATACGATTTCAGTCTTCGAAGCACCGAGAACGTACGTTCAGCATATGTTGCTGGAATAGTAAGGCATAGCCTGAGAAGCTTGTCGACCTCGGAAAACAGCTTTCGGTTGTTGACATTTTCAAGCATCACTTTGCACAGGGTTTCAAGCTTAGTGACCTGTTTTATTGGCACTTCAGCATTCGAACACTTGACCAAATCAGAAAGCATCTTCAGTTGTAAAACCAGATGTTTCTCGTCGAGATCTTCAGCGTATGTTTCCGAATTTGCTTCGGGAATGGCAAAGTGATTTGTATTGGCAGCTGTTAAAAGTAATTGTTCAATATCTCCAAACAGTGAAAATCCTTTCTGGTCAAATCGTTGACCAAGTCCTTCATGTTGAAGATCAAGAACTTCAAAGTATTGCTGACGATGAAACGCTTTCGGGGTGCTGAAGCAATGCCCAGGAGCACCATAATCTAATCTTGCGGGTGCTTTCCGCTGACGTGCCAGAGTTGGAGCTTCTGTTTTATTTTCTCATTCCTTTAATACGCAATCGTAGAAACGATTAAATTCTTCATCTGAACACATGCGCTTGTAGTAGTTGCGGGTTAGATTGGAAGAATTAAGGGCGACTTGGATGTTGCAATCTTTACTCTGCAGGGTCCGAGATAGTTCCTCTCCTGCACTGAAAACAAGATAAGACAATCGCAAACCAAACAGAGTCGAGAACTTCTCAAGCCTTCCAAGCATACCATCTGCTTTCAGACCAATATCTCCGCCTTCTTCAACAACTACTTCACAGGTTGCTTTAACAGCCTCATAGTTGGTCAAGACAGCATAAATAGCTTCGATTTGAACTGTCCAACGAGTTGGGCAAAGAGGTTTTAGATTCTGATGGCCGATGATGGGATTTTCTTCAACTTCCATTCGCTTTTCTCTGAATATTTCAGCCCGCTTTGGAGATTGGTTTATAATATGGACAGCTTCCCAGACCAAGTCTAAGGCATCTTTTATCAGCCCAGACGACTTGCAGGCATCTTGTAAACACAAATTAAGGCTATGAGCTAAGCAGTGAACTGGAATTGCACGTGGTTCCTGTCGTTGAATTTGAGTCGCAACACCACAAAATCTACCACTCATCGCTGCAGCACCATCATAACTCTGGCCACGACAGTTATTCAAAAGCAAGACACATCGTATGAGAGCATCCTTGATGTGTGCTACGATTGAATCAGCTGTGCAACTTGAGATTTGAAACAAACCTAATGGATCTTCGTGGATGTTGTATGACTCATCTACCCAACGACAGCAAATTACCAATTGCTCTTTATTGGAGATATCTCTTGTCTCATCTGCCATGACACCAAAATTTTTCTGCCTGGTGGATTTTCTTGAGAATCCCACGCAAAACGTCCTGGCCCATCATGCTGACTAATTCATTCACAATCTGAGGAGATTGATAACGGTTTAATTGCAGCCATTCTAAAATTTCTGGTACATCTTCAGCTCTAGTCATCATCATCTGATGTAAATTTTCATCTTTTTCATTATGCCCTAAATTTAAATGTTGGATGTTGTCAATGCAGGTTATTTTTTAGAAATGCCAGATGCGTTTTTGGCATGGACCAAAAATCAATAACAAACTTGTTACTTACCTCGTAATGCTATTCCTTGCCTCAGAAGATATTTAATGGAAGATATTTCCTTTTTCAGTAATAACTGGCGTAATGCTTGAGACTTTTCAGGTTCAGTTGCTAGCTGGTTAGCAACTGAAGGTTGACGCATAAGGATATGTTTTTCCATACTTTCTCTGTGGCCTTGGCTGCTCTCGTGCTCTTTAAAGCGTTGAAGAGCTTTTTTCCAGTTGGTAAAACCATCCACAGTAAAGGCTTTCTTTTGCTTCGAGCTCATTGTTAAGAGGTTTTTTTGTCTCATTTTCCGACAGTATTGGCAGAAAACTGAATTGCTGGTGCCACATAGTGTAATCCAAGGATGACTATCGTACCAATCAGCTTGAAATTTTCTAACCCGAAAGTTTTTTCCATGACCAGCAGCATAGGATGTCTTTTCCAGGATTTCCTTAGAGCGTGGTTGAAACGGTTCACTCAAGTCTTCGGCACAACATAAATTCGTGCATTTATTGTTACCCGGTAAAGATGAAATTAGTAGCTACCAAGCATTAGTGCATGAAGAAGATAACAAGTTACTATAATCATTTCCGAAATAGGTAATGGCAATTTGTGAACTTACTTCAGATAGGCGATGTTACGTTTTCACATCATCACAGGACAAAAGACAGTGAAGTTGGTGTAGCTTTTAAAAAGAAACTAAAAGTGAAGAAGTACCTGATTATCAATACTGTCTTTATCCAAGACCAAGGAAGACGTTATCGGTTCGTGTTCTTCACACACAGACTTTCATCTGCAAGAAAATGGCACTAAAAGCCTTTAACATTGGTAACTTTAGACTAAACTACGACGTGTCGAGTTACCAAACAAGAGCAAAGACACTCAGTTAGCATAAATACCCAACAGCCGGGAAAATTATAATATACCGTGGCATAATCAAAAACGTTACGTAAAATTGCTTACCTTCTCGTACGTTGCTGACGTTTCTTTGTTCAGTCTCTTCGTTAGTAGACTCGGAGGCAGTTAAGTGAACGGACTCCTGTCGGCTCTCTTTGCGTTTGAAATACTCTTTGATAGAACGTGCGGGTTTATTTGCACTCATGATTTATTCATATGTTCGCATTGAACTCTAAAAAGACTGGAACGCTACCTCGTAGTACCAGGTTTCACGATTGAATGAAGCCAACATGGGGGCAGCCATGTAGGTCAAAAACACGCGTGGGAAAAAGTTGTATTGAACCTTTACTTTTCATTGACAGTTAATTCTGACAAATGTGTAGTCCTACCGACATTTTCCTCTACTTACTATGGATAAAAAAGAAAACTGTCAAAAAATCCGAAAGTTGGGTGATGTTTTTCACAATAGGTTGCGTGTTTTATTGCGTAGAAGACTGGGATGACCTGCAAATTGACCTACATGTCAGCCTCCATGATGACTTCAAAATACAGTTTGCAGGTATCGTTCCAGTCTTTTTAGAGTTCAATGTATGTTCGTGCTTGCAGGTGCGCTAGATGATAACTTTTTAATCAGGCAAATACCGCTGTTTGGCTCAACAATACAAAAGTAGTATGAAAATAAAATATGACGCTCAGTTCAACTTCGACGAAAAATGATATAAACTTTTCGAACACAGATATTTCATTAATTTATACACGAGCTCAGATACCTCCGAAATTCCACTGTCACCGCATTTTCCAAATTCAATTATTTTTGAGGGGGCCGAAAGACATCCCGGCCCCCCACATTTAATATTGGGGGAGCACGGCCCCCGCGGTCCCTCGCTTCCTACGCCCATGAATAGTCAGGAACAGTCGGCCTATTTATTTAACTGGTTCATTAAGTAGGGTGATATTAATAGGCTGACTATTTCTGACTATTCCTTTTTTTGACTCTGAAGATGACTGCCGCTGAGGCCATCGAAACGTCAGTCACCAACAGTCTTCCTCAAGACTATAGTAACCTGGACGATCTACTATCACTAACATGTATTTATTATCGACCCATGTCATTACAGACTCATTTCATGATGTCACTTGTTTCTTCTAAGTTTTTATCTTAATGAATTTAACGTTTTCACATCTTCAGTTCACATCGTATTTTAATGTCCATCAATCTCCTTACTCCAACCTTACACACCCTGCTAAAAGTGGACCTTAGCATATCATTTCCCGGCTTCTTTTTGAGAGCCTCGCCGCCACTGACAAGATATGTACAAAGATATGGATGAAGTAAAGAAAGTCAAAGACAAAGATGATCCCAAATTTACGGAAAAGTTGTAAATGTAAACTAACGTCCAATATTGATGACCGGAAGATTGATTATATTGCATGTCTCTTGAAAACGTATATTATGTCAGAGAACTACAGTTTGAGATTTCATCATATAATAGATTATTCCCATAAGATCGTAGAAGCACGAGTGCTAATAAGGACTTCAAGTAAACGACAAATTTCTTTATTGCATACATGTTTCGGCAAAACTCATGCCATCTTCAGCGCAAATGATAATAGTTTATTTACAAGTGATATATATATATATATATATAAATATATATATTTTTTTTCTTTTTCTTCTTAATTGTTCTTGTCAACCACACTTTATTAACAATTCTACATCTTGCTTTCAACGCCTACCACCTCCATTAACAAGTCGCACCTTTGTAATTAATCATTCTGATACACATGTGTGAGAATTTATATTAGATGAGTCATACACTTGTAATGTTTATCAGGTCACATGTAAATCTCACTCGTAAATAACCTATTATCACTTGCACTGAAGATGGCATGAGTTTTGCCGAAACATGTTTGCAATAAAGAAATTTGTCGTTTGCTTGAAGTCGATAATAGATTATGTTACTAGTATTATATGTCACGTAATTCCATTGTATTCTAGGGAATTTTTAAGCGATCATACAACCTTCCACGTTCTTTACTACTTAAAGCTTTGAAAATAACGGTGAACATTTCTGAGCTGTATTTCCATTCCAACAGATCCATAAGAACTCACCATCTTCCACATTCACCTTGTCTGCAGAGCAAGTCAAGTGTACACCCGAGATATTTTTGATCCAATAACGTTGCACACTAGGAACGATTTTTGATTAGCAGCCAATTTCAGTCAGTAATTTTAATTTTCAAAGTAAATGGAGACTTTGAGCTGGTGCCAGATAGCTTAGAAGGTAGAAACAAACTTCTAATTGTTCTGAATAAAAGACAAGTGTTTAACGGTTATTTACGAGAAATGCATACGGTACTAGAGTTCCCTCTCGAGTGGTTACCCTGGGCGAGCGTTCATCTTGCTCACCTGTCTGCCTGGCTTTGTTTCATCCATCAAGTTCACAGTTTTTAAACTAAGTTTGAGTAATAAACGCTGTACAACTAGTTTTAAAATCAGTTAGAGGTCTAATAGCTTTAACCCATGTCCATTGCTTCATCAGGCTCATAAAGAGGCCCATCGAGTGGCTTAGTGTAGTTCGGAAAAAGTTCGCTGATGACGTCATCGCCATATCGTCGCTTCATGTCTTCACATATTCCTCCAAAACGAACTCCAAACTCCATCAAGGAATACGTTTTCCCTTGTATTTCGAGCGTGAAACCTTGTGTGTGTAAGGCTATGATGTGCCCGTTCATATCAAACACAGGGGAGCCGCTTGAACCACGAAAGAGGCTTGTATCATACGGAACTCTCTCCTCATATTCCTTAGACATTACTTGGGCCTTGCAACTGAGTAAACAGGGATCAAAACTTCGAACAGTGGATCTGCTGCGCCGAGCTCTCTCCTGTGAATGATGGCGCCATAAGTATTGCTGCAGAACTACGCACGTTTCTTCAAGTTTTTCGCTCCCCTCTGGGTAGCCAATAATTGTTACAAGGCTATCGTGAAGGGCAGGATTTCTAACGAAAAGGCCCAGCTGAACACGACTCATTTGGTTTACTTTCAGCGGTAGGAAAACATAATCTAATTCATGACTGGAATACCTCGGAGTTGAGAAATCTACCTCTACTGAAGTATTATTCTCGGCTTCCCCAGCCATTACGTAATCAAATGAAACTGTGACTTTGTTTTGCATGGCAGGGTGATCCGATGAACTTCGTTCGTTTTTAAGGTCCTGGTAAACGTGGAAGTTTGTGATAATTGTATTGGATGTCACTAAAAAGCAAGTCGCTTGAACTTTGCCACAAACTATTCGACCAATTGACTTGCTACGTTCATGTAGGAGGCCAAGTATCTTAGCAGGCCTAGCTGTGGATGCATTCTTGGAATATACGTTTCTAGCAAGGTTAAGAATACCTTGGTCGCCTTGTCCACGTTCATCATTGCTTAGCAATGTCTTACGAGCTTTATTTCTCACATCTCCTGACATGCTTTTCCGAATTTCCTCTGTCAAAGACTGTTCCATAGATGCCTTGTAAGAGTACACATACGATGCCCGCGTGTAGTTCACCAGAGCAGACAAGACTTCGTTGGACAGCATTTCGGCTCGGCCAGGTTCACAAGCATCATTTATAACGCATTCAACGCTCTGATCTGGATGGAAAAGATATGACAAATAAAACATATCAGATCTGCATGGCCTTGGACTTCTTGCAGATGCTGCTTTTAATTCTTTTCTCATTGTTACATAATACGCCAACCGTTTCACAGTAATATAAAAGTACTAAGTTTCCCCACAAAAAATAGATTACTTCAAGTCAAGTGCGTGCAAACTTCCATAAATTAGAAATTACTCCTAAAATTTACAAATACGTGAAAAATTTACGGTTCTTCTTGGAAGGGGGCTTCTCGCGTAGGGTCCTAGCGAGCGCCCATGTTGCTCTGGCTTAAATCCGAGTCTGATGGTGTTATCCAGAATATGTCCTACCAAAAGCAGTTTTTCTTTCGGGAAAAGCAATTTAATGAATAGAATTGAATTGGAATATAAAATGCACAAGATGTACGGGGTTATATTCCTGGGGTGTGTATTAATACACACCTTACAGCTGTAATGCATTACCTAATCCAAACATTTACATCTCGAAACACAGGTAGCTCGTGGTGTTGGGGAATGCAGATTCTAGTCGGAAAATGTGGTTAAATATTTTCTTGGGAAGATAAACACAACGTGAAATGTAGTCAAACAATTTTCGCATGAAATAAGGTCTAATAGAAAAGTTTTAGGCAGCTGCTTGGGCAACAGTAACATTTTAAAATAACGTCTTAATAACTGTTCAACTCCACAAAAGAGCATGGTGGCCTCCAATTTTTGTTTTTTTTATTAAATCTTTTCTTGGCTCACGGGCAATCAGTCGTCAGATTTTTAAAAATTCACTATTTCTCTGTTTTTAATAAGAAAACCCAAAAAAACCCCACTATGCCTATTGGTTGCCCATATCCTCAGTAAAAAATTAATCCAAAGACAATCGGAAGTCACTATGGTCTTTTACGAGTTAAATCGTATTATATACAGTAGTTATTAGCAACCAGGTTGAAACGTCATCGTTGCCACGGCAACAAATCAATAACTCCTCTTGTTAACAGGATTTGATGCTTAAAATGTTATTCCTTACAATGCATCATGTTTCATTCTCTTCAAAAATATTTGTTCACCAATTTTTGGCGTTCAATTGGCAATTTTTAAATTTTAAAGAAATTGTTTCGAGTCACCTAAACAGCCCATTTCCAAATGACCTTACCTCTACTTTCGAACGAAGGCTGGGGAGAAACCTTTATGTTAAAATGCCCTTGATTTTGTTTTGTTTAAACGCTTGTAATATTTTAAACATAATCATACTGACCGGTCAAAGGTGGCATTTCTTCAATCATGACATCCCTCTCAGGAACATCAGTGCCATCCTCAACTTGCACATCGGAGCCTACTGTTTAATAATATAAATATTTTATTTCATTAAAGCAAGTTTACCATCATAAGATCAAGATTTCTCAGGCACTAAAAATCAAAGAAAAACAGCAACGTTCTTATATTTTAATTTGCCTGCATTTGTTGAATGAGAACTTTTTTACCATGAAAGATAGATAATTCATTCTGTCTAATGTATTATTCGTTCCGAGTGCTGTCAAAATTCCCAAACCAAAACAAATGGTACAATACTTTTACATTTGGATTAAAAACTGCAGAAGAACATCGAATTACTGCCTCTGGAGATGTGTAATTTTATTCTTAATTCACGTTGATAATTAGTGCATTGTCCGAAAAACACCATGACTTGGTGGTTATTCTAAAAAAAAAACTTAAAAAGAACTTAGTTTAAATAAAATGGCAAGTCATACCATAGGCGCATATACCGAGAATAAGTTATCAGTTACAATCACAAAGTGTTATGGCGCCCAACAGCTCAAATTGGCGATGCTTACATAGCTGTTAATTCGCTCCTTTCTATGTAGCATAAGCAATCTACGTTTATGAGAAGGAGAATTGTAACAATGATTTGAAGGAATGCAGCTTCCCAAGATATAAAGTTTTACATGGTTTACAACAAGATTGTTGCCACAGCTCAGTCTAACATTCGATCGTTCTTTTTCAAAAACTAAAGGTAAATGCCCTTTAAGGCAGCCATCTAGGGCAATTTTCAATACTATTATGAGTTTGCATGGTAACTAAATTTGGTCGCCACGAATGTGTAGATAGTGATTTTGTTAAAATGTTATTCTATCAAGACAGAACTGTCAGTATCAACGTAAATATCAAATTACTGGATGTTTGCCCCTGTAAAGTTATTCAGATCTTAGTAAATAAGGCAGATTAATAGCGAATACATATCAAATTTTAAAGAAAAAGGTTTTATAAAATATGCTAACTTCATTAAAATATATGTATATATATATATATATATATATATTTATATATCAAACTTTACTTAATATTTATCATGAAATCTGTCACGAAGGCTCCTTTGTTTGTTTCTTGATGTTTGTATGCAGAGGTCACTTTTCAAAGATGTTTTCTCATGAATAAAAACGTTCATTTTTCTTACGTGAGCACCGATGAATTTCATCTATTTCACTAAGCCAATCTATTTAAACTACAGAATTGTACTCAAATCACCACTTTCTATGCATTTGTCTGGTTTAACAAATCCACATAAGACTTTTTTTTTTTTAGAGGGTTGAGGTCACGTGACTCCTTAGTGAAAGTTGCCTATTTTCAACTCGCCTCTCGTTTGCCCACAAACTTCAATCATCTTGGATTGGCTTCCGTCAAGTCTTAGTGCGCTCGAATTTGGGTGTAAATTTAAAAGGTTTGTTTTGACTTGCTTCAACTTACGTTCTCGTTCGTCCTTGCAAGTTTGCAAAACGTTGTGCTTATTGGCTCGTATCGACTTGGACAAGGTTTTACCGTTTGTCCCTCCACGAGTGTTAAATAGGGTTAATCGTTTTAGTGGAATGCTTTGCCGTATTTCCACATTTCTTCGAAAATGGGATCAGTTTGGTCTTAAAAGTAGAACTTTTACCCCATAAGATTCACATTTTTTAATTTTCTCTCCGTAATTCTTGTCTATGATACTAAGTGTATAGATGCTAAATATTAATTGTAATATCCCATTGGGTTCTAATCCATGCTAGAAGAATATGTAGCAGCATTTTACGCAGCTTATGCCGGTTTGCTCCTAATTAATGACTTTCAGTCAAATTTTCTCTTAGTGATTTTCATCATGACGGACATCGACATCCAATTTAGATACCAAATATTGAATGGAATATGCTCAGTTTTACATGCATAATCCCTTTTCATCAAATAAGTTCATTTAAGTACACATGTACTTAAGCCATACCAATGTATCTATATTTACCTGAGACTGGAGGTGCTCCTTCAACTGAGATGTTTGACGCAGCAATACTACATGTAGCAGCATCTTGATGTGGATCATCTGAATTTGCACCTAGAGACATGAAAGATATCACCATCAACTGCTCGCTTTATATCACCAAAGTCTAGAGAACCATTTGACCAGGTAAAGAAAAATAATGGGTTTCCAAATCTTTTATGGAGAATCTAATAAGTCTTAAATTAGTAACCTACTACTCGGCTATTACTTACGTAGATTCCAACTTCCAAACTCTACATTTTCTAGAGATCATAGTTCCACCAGCATTCTTTTGTTTTCTGCCGATTTTTAATTTCGTATAATAACCTCATTCTGAATGCACGCTGTGGTTTTAATTATTCCATGGAGGATAAAAGGATTATTATTTCAAGTCATACCATGATTAACCCCTGTTATTGGGAAAAATTTTAAAATTTCCTATCATAAACATGGGTGAAGCAAAGTTAAAAATTGCAATTCCCATATTCTCGAGGAGACATGCAGCAGCATCAAGCACTTTGGGTTTAATGAAGACAGCTCTAACGGGGATGTCTAACTTAACGTAGCCTCGTGTCCCCAATTTAAAAAAAACTTGTCAAGAATCACTGTTTAAGGCGGAGCCATGGGCATCCTTCTTGTACTGGGGAATCATGGGTAGGGAAATTAAATCAATATCCCATCAAGCCATTGGAACCTTTGTATAAGTCTCGAGAGCCCGAGGCCCTTGGGACCTTCCTTCCCCTTTCGGAGACATTTATTCCACTATTTCCCTCATACCATGGCATTACTTATCAAAGAAGACTGAGTTTTACTCAAAATAACAGCCTTGTTGTAGGCTAATATTTAAAATAAAGCCTGGCTAATCTTAAACTTTTCCTCCCACCTGGTTCTTCAGTTCAAGTAGTTTTCGAGAATTCTGGGATATTTCGAAAATAACTAACCCTGAACAACATAACTAAAATAATTTAGCAAAAATGCGATCATGCCAAGCGTTTTACAATTAGACGATGTCCAAAACTAATCAAAATATTTGGCACCACATTAAAATCTTCTCCTTCTGGCCATTGCAACAGTGGTAGTTTCCTTGGCCCTCTTTGCCATGGACGCGATCAAGAAAACTGGTGTTTCCAAGTCTTTCTGGTACCTATTCAGGCAAAATATTAAAAACCTTTCTCATTCCATAAGTAAACTCGGCGCCTTCAGTTTCTTCGTGTTTCGCCACCGGCTATTCTCTGTTGTATGAATGAATTTACATTCAAGAATATATCTTTTAAATCACCTTCACTTCAGATGTCGCACGCACGTAAACTAAAAAACTGTTAGAACACAAAACAATATCGTATGACGAGCATATAACCAAGATAAAAGACACGGGTCCCTTTTTTATTTAAATGTATAGATCTTGATTCAACGGTGTTTACAATTTTGACTAAAAAACTTCTCTAAGGCTTTTAATCCACATATAATGAAACCACAACAGCTTTCATGATGCGGTCATCAACCAACATTATTCTATGGCCAGCGCTAGCTTTGGTGAAATGATACGTTCTGATATGCTGAAATGTTGGTCGATTACGGGAAAGTAATTTGCATCAGCAAATTTATATTTGTCTATTTTTCTGCTTAAAGTCATCGAGGTAAAGATTTAAGCTAACCATAAGCAATGTGTTATTGTTAATCCGTTGTAAAACGTATCCAAATCTGGTTCGTTGTCTTCAAAGCAAATGGTAAATTTTCCCGCAAAAACTTGTCAGCTTGTAGGAAAAACGTTCGGCACGATAAAAAACAACTTTATTGGCATAGCTTCTTTGGATGTCTAAATTACTGATTTTTCTTGGAAACTCGCAGCAACATTATACGCATGCAACATATTTTTATCAGTATATTTTGCTTATTTAAAAAGCCACTAAATAAACCTCTTATTAACCTCGTCCGCTTGGTCATTGGTCTTGACACTACGGATTGAGCCCAAAGGGCGAGGTTCGTACATAAAAGACCCCGGTCTGATATTTTCCCGTAATGACCGCGCTCTCCGTTAATAAGAGGTTAATAATATCCGACTAAAAACAAGACATGTTCTGATGAGTAACACTTTCTACGTTTCGAACTTAAAAATGTGCACCCAGTGCTCATTTATACATGCACTTATACATGCGTTTCTACGCGAACTGAAACAATGCCATGATTATAAGCGTTAGCCAGTTGATGGCAATACGTGCACGGCAATGTTATACATTAGTACCGTTAGTTGGGGCGATTTAGAAAAGTATGGGGTACAGCTTGCATGCGAACTTTCTTCAGGCGAAGTTAAGTCCGCTCCCATTTCTCTACTGTATTAGTTCAACGTCTACCATTTCAACACAGTCCGGCACGTCCTGGTTCAAGAATACAACTCAGTTGGGTCCCCATAATGTAGACCAAGAGTATTTCCCAAATTCAGAAAAGCAGACCTTACCTTTACCGCCTAGCATTTGAGCAATCTTCTGGGCTTTCTGATACCATTCAATTGCCTTTTCATACTGGCCCATGTTGAAGTATACTACTCCTAAACCTGTGTATGATTTTCCTTCGGCAGATAAATTTTCTAGTTCTTTGGCAACCATCAAGGCTTTCTGGTACCATTTGATGGCCTCTTGGAATTTGCCAATTTTCTTGTAACCTGATGCAAGCCATGCGCATGATATCCATTCCTGATACTTATCCCCGATCTCTAAAGCGATATCACGCACGTCGTGGAAACATTCATTTGCCATTTCATATTTGCCTGTATTATGATAGACTTTTCCTAACTCCAGGTTTGCTCTTCTTTCTAGCTTCTTGACTCCAAGTTCTTGAGCAATCTTTTTGGTTTTCTGATAAGACTTGATTGCTTCGTCATACTGACCGATATTGCAGTTACAATCTCCCAGCCATTCATATACCTCTCCTTCTTTCCTTTTGTCTCCGAGTTCTCGAACAATTTTAAGAAGATTCATAAAATGCGCAATACCTGCTTCGTATTGTCGAAGATAGAAATAGGAAACTCCCAGCCCTTGGCACGCACGCAATTCTTGTGTTTTGTCAGCTAGTTCTTGAGCTATCTTTAGGACCTCCCGGCTGTACATGATTGCTTCTTGATATCGGTGAGTACACAAACTGACGTACCCCAACCCCTGGCAAGCATTTGTTTCTTGAGCTTTGTCATTGATTTCCTCAGCGATCTTTTGTGCATTCTGGTAGCATTCGATTGCTGTTTGGTAATGACCAATGTGCGAATAGGTGTTTCCCAGCATCAAATACGAAAATCCTTCCTGATCTCTGTCCCCAAGCTGTTGAGCAAGTTTTTCGGCTTCTGTATAACATTCAATTGCCATATTGTGCTGGGATGTCTTGTTATAGATGGTCCCCAAACTCATTCTCGCTCTTCTTTCTTGACTTTGGTCACCTATTTCTTGAGAGATCTCCAGGACGTTCTGAAAATAAGCTATTGCTTTTTGAAATTCACCAGTGCTGTCGTAGCAACTACCTAATCCTTCGTACACATTTCCTTCCTGCTTTCTGTCCCCTAGTTCTCGAACAGTCTTTAGGGCTTCTTCATAATATTCGATAGCTTTAAGGTGCTGGCCAGTGTGGCAATGAGTACATCCTAACCCTTGATATGCAATTGCTTCTTGGTTTTTGTATTCCAGCTCTTGACTTGCCTTTTGTGCTTCCTGATAACACTCAATTGCGCGTTGATATTGTACAGTGTGGTAGTAGGCATTGCCTAGAATTACGTAAAAAGAATTTCCCTCATGTTTTGTGTCGATGGGGTTTGGATTGATTTTTAGGACTTCTTTGTAATATGCAATTGTTTCTTGAAACTGATTAATGTAGTAACTGGCATTTCCCAATTCTTGAAACACTTTTCTTTTTTCCCATTTGTCTCCTAGTTCTTGTGCAATTTTCACAGCTTTCTGATAATATTCTCTGGCTGTTTGATATTCACCGATGTTGTTATTCGCAACTCCTAACCCTCGGTATGCATTTCCTTCTTGCCTTTTGTCTAATCGTTCTTGTACAATTTTCAGAGCTTTCTGATAAAATTCCCTGGCTATTTGATGTTCACCAATGTTGTCATTGGCATCTCCTAACCCTAGGTACGCGTCTCCTTCTTGCCATTTATCTCCTCGTTCTTGTGCAATTTTCAGAGCTTTCTGATAATATTCCCTGGCTATTTGATGTTCACCAATGTTGTTATTGGCATCTCCTAACCCTCGGTACGCGTTTCCTTCTTGCCATTTGTCTCCCCGTTCTTGTGCAATTTTCAGAGCTTTCTGATAATATTTCCTGGCTATTTGATGTTCACCAATGTTGTTATTGGCATCTCCTAACCCTCGGTACGCGTCTCCTTCTTGCCATTTGTCTCCTTGTTCTTGTGCAATTTTCAGAGCTTTCTGATAATATTCCCTGGCTGTTTGATATTGGCCGATGTTGTTATTCGCAACTCCTAACCCTCGGTATGCATTTCCTTCTAGCCTTTCATGTCCTAGTTCTTGTGCAATTTTCAGAGCTTTGTGATAATATTCCCTGGCTGTTTGATATTCACCGATGTTGTTATTCGCAACTCCTAACCCTCGGTATGCAATTGCTTCTTGCCTTTTGTCTCCTCGTTCTTGTGCAATTTTCAGGGCTTTCTGATAATATTCCCTGGCTATTTGATGTTCACCAATGTTGTCAATGGCATCTCCTAACCCCAGGTATGCTTTTCCTTCTTGCCTTTTGTCTCCTCGTTCTTGTGCAATTTTCAGAGCTTTCTGATAATATTCCCTGGCTATTTGATGTTCACCAATGTTGTCATTGGCATCTCCTAACCCCAGGTATGCTTTTCCTTCTTGCCTTTTGTCTCCTCGTTCTCGTGCAATTTTCAGAGCTTTCTGATAATATTCCCTGGCTATTTGATGTTCACCAATGTTGTCATTGGCATCTCCTAACCCCAGGTATGCTTTTCCTTCTTGCCTTTTGTCTCCTCGTTCTTGTGCAATTTTCACAGCTTTCTGATAATATTCCCTGGCTATTTGATGTTCACCAATGTTGTCATTGGCATCTCCTAACCCTCCGTACGCGTCTCCTTCTTGCCATTTATCTCCTCGTTCTTGTGCAATTTTCAGAGCTTTCTGATAATATTCCCTGGCTATTTGATGTTCACCAATGTTGTTATTGGCATCTCCTAACCCTCGGTACGCGTTTCCTTCTTGCCATTTGTCTCCCCGTTCTTGTGCAATTTTCAGAGCTTTCTGATAATATTCCCTGGCTATTTGATGTTCACCAATGTTGTTATTGGCATCTCCTAACCCTCGGTACGCGTCTCCTTCTTGCCATTTGTCTCCTTGTTCTTGTGCAATTTTCAGAGCTTTCTGATAATATTTCCTGGCTGTTTGATATTGGCCGATGTTGTTATTCGCAACTCCTAACCCTCGGTATGCATTTCCTTCTTGCCTTTCATGTCCTAGTTCTTGTGCAATTTTCAGAGCTTTGTGATAATATTCCCTGGCTGTTTGATATTCACCGATGTTGTTATTCGCAACTCCTAACCCTCGGTATGCAATTGCTTCTTGCCTTTTGTCTCCTCGTTCTTGTGCAATTTTCAGGGCTTTCTGATAATATTCCCTGGCTATTTGATGTTCACCAATGTTGTCAATGGCATCTCCTAACCCCAGGTATGCAATTCCTTCTTGCCTTTTGTCTCCTCGTTCTTGTGCAATTTTCAGAGCTTTCTGATAATATTCCCTGGCTATTTGATGTTCACCAATGTTGTCATTGGCATCTCCTAACCCCAGGTATGCTTTTCCTTTTTGCCTTTTGTCTCCTCGTTCTTGTGCAATTTTCAGAGCTTTCTGATAATATTCCCTGGCTATTTGATGTTCACCAATGTTGTCATTGGCGTCTCCTAACCCCAGGTATGCTTTTCCTTCTTGCCTTTTGTCTCCTCGTTCTCGTGCAATTTTCACAGCTTTCTGATAATATTCCCTGGCTATTTGATGTTCACCAATGTTGTCATTGGCGTCTCCTAACCCCAGGTATGCTTTTCCTTCTTGCCTTTTGTCTCCTCGTTCTTGTGCAATTTTCACAGCTTTTTGATAATATTCCCTGGCTATTTGATGTTCACCAATGTTGTCATTGGCGTCTCCTAACCCCAGGTATGCTTTTCCTTCTTGCCTTTTGTCTCCTCGTTCTCGTGCAATTTTCACAGCTTTCTGATAATATTCCCTGGCTATTTGATGTTCACCAATGTTGTCATTGGCGTCTCCTAACCCCAGGTATGCTTTTCCTTCTTGCCTTTTGTCTCCTCGTTCTCGTGCAATTTTCACAGCTTTCTGATAATATTCCCTGGCTATTTGATGTTCACCAATGTTGTCATTGGCATCTCCTAACCCCAGGTATGCTTTTCCTTCTTGCCTTTTGTCTCCTCGTTCTCGTGCAATTTTCACAGCTTTCTGATAATATTCCCTGGCTATTTGATGTTCACCAAAGTTGTCATTGGCATCTCCTAACCCCAGGTATACATTTCCTTCTTGCCTTTTGTCTCCTCGTTCTCGTGCAATTTTCACAGCTTTCTGATAATATTCCCTGGCTATTTGATGTTCACCAATGTTGTCATTGGCATCTCCTAACCCCAGGTATGCTTTTCCTTCTTGCCTTTTGTCTCCTCGTTCTCGTGCAATTTTCACAGCTTTCTGATAATATTCCCTGGCTATTTGATGTTCACCAATATTGTCATTGGCGTCTCCTAACCCCAGGTATGCTTCTCCTTCTTGCCTTTTGTCTCCTCGTTCTCGTACAATTTTCAGAGCTTTCTGATAATATTCCCTGGCTATTTGATGTTCACCAATATTGTCATTGGCGTCTCCTAACCCCAGGTATGCTTTTCCTTCTTGTCTTTTGTCTCCTCGTTCTTGAGCAATTTTCAGGGCTTTCTGATAATATTCTCTGGCTATTTGATATTCACCAATGTTGTCATTCGCAACTCCTAACCCTCGGTAAGCATTTCCTTCTTGCCTTTTGTCTCCTCGTTCTTGAGCAATTTTCAGGGCTTTCTGATAATATTCCCTGGCTATTTGATGTTCACCAATGTTGTTATTGGCATCTCCTAACCCTCGGTACGCGTCTCCTTCTTGCCATTTGTCTCCTTGTTCTTGTGCAATTTTCAGAGCTTTCTGATAGTATTCCCTGGCTGTTTGATATTGGCCGATGTTGTTATTCGCAACTCCTAACCCTCGGTATGCATTTCCTTCTTGCCTTTCATGTCCTAGTTCTTGTGCAATTTTCAGAGCTTTGTGATAATATTCCCTGGCTGTTTGATATTCACCGATGTTGTTATTTGCAACTCCTAACCCTCGGTATGCATTTTCTTCTTGCCTTTTGTCTCCTCGTTCTTGTGCAATTTTCAGGGCTTTCTGATAATATTCCCTGGCTATTTGATGTTCACCAATGTTGTCATTGGCATCTCCTAACCCTCCGTACGCGTCTCCTTCTAGCCATTTGTCTCCTCGTTCTTGTGCAATTTTCAGAGCGTTCTGATAATATTCCCTGGCTATTTGATATTCACCGATGTTATTATTCGCAGCTCCTAACCCTCGGTATGCATTTCCTTCTTGCCTTTTGTCTCCTCGTTCTTGTGCAATTTTCAGAGCTTTCTGATAATATTCCCTGGCTATTTGATGTTCACCAATGTTGTTATTGGCATCTCCTAACCCTCGGTACGCGTCTCCTTCTTGCCATTTGTCTCCTCGTTCTTGTGCAATTTTCAGAGCGTTCTGATAATATTCCCTGGCTGTTTGATATTCACCGATGCTGTTTTTCGCAACTCCTAACCCTAGGTACGCGTCTCGTTCTTGTGTTTTGTCTCCTTCTTCTTCTGCAATTTTCGGGGCTTTCCGACAATATTCACTGCCTGTTTGATATTTACTAATATTAATGTTGGCATCTCCATACTCTAGGTACGTGTTTCCTTTTTTCCATTTCTGTCCTCGTTCTTGTGAATGTTTTGGGGCTTTCTGATATTCCATGGCTATTTGGTATTCACCAATGTTCTTATAGGCATCTCGTAACGTTAGGTATGCGTTTACTTCTTGCCTTTTGTTTCCTAGTTCTTGTGCAATTTTCAAGGATTTCTGATAATATTCTCAGGTTACTTGACATTCACCAATGTTCTTATTGGCACGTCCTAAACCTACGATCAGGAGGGAAATATGTTGAGACGATCGTTCTTATGGTAGGTGAACTGTGTTATTTAGTCAGAGATGGTTCGAGTGATTATCCCTCCCTCCCCTTTTTAGCAATGTTGGTCAAGCGGATAAATTTGACTTGTCCGATACTCAACCGTCACAGGAGATTGGGTTATTTTTGAGGATTTTAATATTGCCGATCCTTAAAACACCATTTTAGCTGTTCTAACGTCTCCCATAATTTTTTGATACGTGATTTTATCGTTTTTGGGTCCATTAATCATTCGCCTTTTTCCCATGATCACTGATCCATCAAGTGGGTTCGCATTTGTTGACGCTGAATTGCTCGAAATGGCAAGCGCAATCGGTTCTATGCAAAACACAGAGTTATAAAGAGAGCAAACAAACTGCAGATTCCACAACTTGTGCTTTAATGTCAACCTGTTTCTTTTTTTATGGTTATCTTTGAACTACACCCAAACGTGTAGTGTTTGTCGAAGGTAACCGGGAGAGAAATGCCACTGTTCGCGATAGATGTTTTGCAGAAATTCTCGAAAGAGGGTGTGGTAAGTACATAAATATCATGATATTCTAGCAAACTGTGGAAGAATTTAACATTAAGTCTCTTGAATGAGATATTTTCCACCTTTTAAATCTGGCTAGAGTTGCGTTTGCCTGGAGTTGGGCCAAAACGACGGAATGCATCTTCTTGAACGATTTCAGGTGGTCTCTTCAAATGATACCTCACTACGACTTTCTCCTTATGCTACTCGGACAAATTACGGTCAATCTTCCTGCTCTCAAAACTCAGTACACTAGACACTTTAGGCTCAAATCGAAAATACTGAATTTTTTTATGACCAAGCACACTTTCGCGCTCATAAATAAAAACGTAGTCATGCACGACTGGGAGATGGATATTTTGTCCGTCCGATTAAACTATTTTCCTTCAATAATCAAGTTGCGGAACAAGATCACGTAGAGGTGGCCTCTTGGAAATGTTTTTCCACGTTTGTGTTATGTTCAGATCAATGACGATCTTGTTGTTCAATTGTCCTTTAGACTTGTTAAATTGCTAGAATTGTATTCATTCATGAATACAATTTGTTACCACCTAGACAGTTTATACTTGGACGATATACATCTAAAATTTAAAAATGACATTTTAATGAACATTTGTTTATATAGAGTGTAGACAGTATATCGTGTTCGATATGATATCCATTTGGGCCTTATAGATAGGGGTATCTCGCACGAAAACTGTTTCAGATGTTCTCCGAAGAGGAGAATGTCTAATAACAAACAATATAAGTTCAAGTTGTGAGGACGATGTAATTCTGATGTATGAATAACACATGCTTTTATTTTTCAATCTGTTAAAATCCACCTAACTTTGTTCTCCATCAAACAATCATTGAGTCTGCCCATGCTCAAAATGATGTTGTGAATGACTCTTTCGCCTACATTTTGAAAATGCTCCTAATTTGCACTGCAAATTCTTCAAGTGTGTCGTAATTCTCTCAATCGTCGTGCTTTTTAACACTTCGTTTTACCAAGCTAAGTGAAAGATGTTTCGTGTGGTATTTAAGTATGGCCATCGAGTAGGAATACGAGGAGGGTTTGCAAGCACATCGTGGAGCGCCTTTTCAACGCGCTAACTCTTCAGGCTAGATTCCCCATCCTTGATGAATATCCGGCTATGTGGTCAATTTGACATCCGTAATAATTTCTCAAAATTGTCCAAATTAATTTTTGTAAAAATTGCATCATGTAAATGTTCATATCGTTGACAAAATTCGACTAAAAACCGTAGAAAATTGCCAAAGAAATTTTGGATATTTACCAATGTTGTTATTGGCAAGTCCTAACCCTAGGTATGCATCTCCTTGCTTTTTACCTCCTCGTTCCAGCGCAAATTTTTTGAGCAATTCTTCCTGAGCGATATCGACGGGGACAGTTAATATTTAATCCACAGCTAGTACGATGACGAAAAAAGCTAGATTTACCTTCGTGTTACATGGGCATTCTCAGAGTCTTCTGAAGGCTAGGATCCACGTTCAACGTTTCTTTTTCCTTGTCTGATTAAGCAGTTAATAAAACTATGTAACATCAAAACAAGCAAATAATTTTACAACTAAATGGGGAATGTTTTTCAAAAACGAGACTCTGCCTCAGAAAAACAGCACAGAACTAAAATCAAACGAAAGAAAACAAGTAGTGAAATAAAATACTGGTATAGATACTGGAATATATATAAATACTGGTATATAATGACATATTAGTGAAGTATTAGGGGTTTCATAATAAATGGAACTGTGTCATAGGGCCAAGACTCAATACCCTGTCAAATTTTAGTTGGTTGGTAATCTCAACGGGAACGGAAGTTAATTCCTATGTTCACGTGAATTAACAAATGTACAGAAAAATGTCTGTCGTTCTACGAGGCTAACATTCCAGCTCTCACGCGGTCGATGCTCTACATTAGAGTTGGAATAGATGAGCGCTTAATAGTTTCTCATGAAGGTGATCCCTTCCTACTGATCGCGTGGCGCTTCCGTATTTAAAAATTTCACAGAAAAGCAATCGCTACAATTTAGGAAAATCTACTGCTCAAGATAATTTGATAAAATTTCCAGTTTTAGTTTCTTTCAAAAACCAAGGAAAACATTTTCCCGGGCTGCCTTCTTTCGTACTGCAAGGTACATTTTTTTCACAAGAGTCGAATGTTTTTCTGCAACAGTATTCGAAAGGCCCTTTTTAATGTCCACAAGGAACTAACTTGCACTTAGTGCAAATATAAAAAAAACTAGTCGCCTAAATTGGCTGCTTTAGACAAGAGGTGGTTTCTGAAATATATTTTTTATAGTTATTAGTTCTTTGTCATGGAAGGCAAGAATATAGAAAAAAGTCCCAGGCTGGACAAATCTATGTCGAACGTTGGTGGAAAGAAAATTTCACTTCATTATAAACTTCTGTATGACCAAGAGTATTTCCTTCGCCAAGTCAGAATATCCCAAACTTTAGCTTTAGCTAAAAACGTTTTCCAAGTATGATTGTTTCCTGGCCGATGACTTTAATCACATGCACTGTCCTCCATTTTAATAACTTTCCATGCAACTTGTGATCTAATTGGTTAATTATTATTGAATACGTCTCTTTTTTTGGTAAGATAAAGGAAGAACTTGATCCCTGTTTTTTCAGCAGTCGCAAAGCGACCATTTTTCGCTGCAGCTGCGTCCTGTGCGCATGCTCATTGCAAACCCTAGCGATTAAATTCGCTTTGAATGAAAAATACCGCTTAGTGGGAAATGGCTTAAAGAAAGAAGATCCTCGACAAAATTTAACTGCAAATCTAGAGTGTCCAACGAAGAGTTTAACACGGATCTATAAAGTTTCTCTACCTGGCTGGGGCAACATTAGGTGTGTTCTGAAAAAAGAATTTGAATCATGGCCTCATCACAAAGGGTAGCTTTTGTATAGAATTACCAAAATACAAAACTTAAAAAAACATTCACTCATATTTTCTACACATCAATTTCATTATTTATTGGATAATAGCTTTCAATGTGGCTCTCTCCAACAGTGAGAAGTACTTGTGAAACGCTATTCCAGTGAGGGATGCATTAACTGACAGTATAATTGTTACAAAAGCATCTAAAATCATCTAAAAATACGTTGCCTATTTTCGGAAAACTGACCTGAACTACAAGAATTCGATTCTTAAATATGTTTTAATAACGTCAAATGCATCCAAAGAAGAGCAAACAACACCACAAACTAGCAGTTAAGGGCATTCATTGCGCGCACTGCTAACCATGTTCCAATATATGTAGCACGAAAGCTTTGTAATTAACCACAATGAAACATCACAAATTTCTACAAAGTGTAATAGGCCACTTGCCCAAGTAATTCACGTGGTCCAATAGCAGATATGGAATTATGAACCCCGAAAACGCACACAGGACGGTAACGTCAGTGAATAAAGTTTTCATTTACAAAACTTAAATTAGCTAAGAAAAATGGGATCAGATTTTTATGCCCTCTCATTATTATAAATTTCTTTGTCAATGGGAAAACACCGTTTAAAAGAAGATTTTGCATTCAAAATTCAAGAAACAGTTTAATACACATTTTACTGTTTTCACGCTAAATTTTGGCTGCTGTGGTGAATATCTGACAAGGTCAAAAACCGTTTTGATTTCGGTTGTTATTCGTCTCTATGATATTTTAGTCAATAGGTGGTGCGGTTGCTAAGGATGAAACCACTCATTTTGTTCATAGTTGACAACTCTTTGAAAGTGGGCACGTCGGCTGTAACTTGAGGCAACGAATGCCCAGTATGAATTATGCAGATATCTTGAACATGGACCGGGTTAGCATCGGGCTATTTTTTGTGTCAATATTTGTGAGGATGATGCCAAGACGGAGAAACTGGTTAGGAAAAGAAAGAATAGCAGTCATGAGTTGAGGGATTCGGTAATTTCTAAGACGCAAAATGTTGCCCATGTGCTGTACAGGGAGTAATCAAAAAGTCTGAATAATTCGGTACATTAGCAGGCAAACCCTGATCCAATCCATCCCCGTTCCGGAATTCCATAGCAAGAACAACCCCCTTATTCCTTTCCAACAAAAAGTTGATATTAACTATTTTCAAACGAGATCTGGAGTATACCAAAGGTCTCGAGATATCTTCCAGATCTCTCAGAAAAGGCGACGGGAAATCTCGTTCAAGGGATGAAATAAAACCTTCAGGAAGAACCAACTCGACTGTCATATCATCCATCTGTTATGGGAATAGTATGGAAGATGACCTTGCTGTGGGGTAGTACAAGTTGGATGGATTAGATCGAAATCTTTTTGTAACTGGTCAATACTTCAATACTCAAAAGGGATGCGAATTACGTAAAACGAAACCTTAACAGCTGTGTCAAGGGAGATATCTAAATAAATTTGAACCTGATAGTAACAGTTATTAAATTCTTTAATTTCAGGTCAACACAAATACAATTTGCCATAAGGTAAATTAGAATATTAGTTGTCTTCAGCCGTTAAGATTTAAACAATGAAGGTTAAAAAGACATGTAAAGAAGCAGGTCCCACAAAATTCTATTAAATAATGGCAGGAAACAACAGCTGTATCGACAGAAATTACCAAATCAAAATAAGCACACTTCTCACAGGAACCTATACTTATTGAGCAAGGCATAGAACGAGAGCTAAGTCAGTCTGTGGAACAAGCCTGATTGATAAAATTCCCCCCCAAAAATGTAGGTGGTACATGAGGATGATTGCACTGACTGCGCCTCATATTTCTGTCCTTAATCATCGAGTCCGCTGCTGGCATGTTAAAGATGAAAACCAGTCCTGTCGACCAGATCCTAGGATTTCTGGGCATCATTAGCCTCAAAAAAGGTACTGCCAATGAACTCTAAACGTCCAAATTACAAACCCCCTTCTAACACTGATGACGCCAACAGACTTTCGAAGCAACCTATAAATAATGATTTCTCAAGCCGTCTCATTTTACCAGTTTACTCAACGACCTGACGGGAGGGCTATGAAACAATAAGAGACTAGGAATTTTTATTCAAATCTATGTAATACTTGTTTAGGTTTTCTTTTCCATTCCTCTGTTGGTAAAAGGGTTGTTTAGAGATATCGTAATATAATCCGATATTGATAACCCAACCGCTGCTACTGGCATTTCCCAAGTTGCTGTAGTTTAAAACGAGCATATTAATAAATGTACACAGTAGTGGGATGGTCTGGGGCTACACTTTAAGACAGGCGTCTGAAGTATGTACTTTATTAATCCTCTGTGTCATAACCAGAACAGGGAGAACTGGACTATTACACGTTAATGGCCACAGCATATATCCTTTAAAAAATATATGCCGCCTGGTCCGAAACACCAGTGAGGGGTGTATTTAATGCCTAACCAGCTCCTCTCTACGGTACAAAAGTTTTCGGATCATGGGTAGTCTTTAAAAACTATTATTATACATTCACACTTCATTCTTGTTTCTTATTGGTCGACATTCACCAGTTAATTCTCAACGTCCGGAAGCCGTGATATTATTTCCGTAGAATAGCTTGAATCATTCGACGGAGCGGTCCAAAAAAATTATTGGACGGTGATGACGTAACCACCTCAAGACCGCGAAAATTACAAAACAGTAAAAATTGGCCTGCAGCAGTTTGAAAACTTACTTGTACGACTCTAAGTGCAAATCTTTTCTTGCATCTATCGCTGTTTTGAATGTATAACATTGACCTCGGTCTGGATAATTCTTGACATCATCCTCAGCCTCATCCAATAATTGTTCATTATGTTTTTTACATGTGCAATGTGGTTATATTCAAAATACTTAAAAAATAATTACTGAGACACGCAACATTATTGGATACAATGCAGGCAGTTGAGGCCTGTGGGCTCAGCTGCCTGCATAATGTTTTCTCTGCATCATATCAGCGAATTCAGCAAGCAAAATTTTACAAAATCGACTTCCATAATTTTGTTCTCTGCATTCCCTGATATAATGCTGCGTGAAAACAATAGGTTTTGATGCGGGTCAGTAATTATATGCAAATAGTAAATTTCGTATGAGACTAAGTACATGTATATATATATATAAGGCATAGCTACACAAATTAGTTGAAATTGTTCGTCCGTGGTTCGACTGTGTTATATTTCTGCACCCAAGATAGTTCAATAACGCTTTCATCGTTTGAAAAGTAATAACCTTGGGAAATTTCGGACTTGCAGTAAGCAGTGGCGATATTTTTCTCTTTTGGGAACTTTAAAATTTATATCGGTTTTCACCCACTTTGGTCGGATGCCTCATCTAAAGAAGTTCAAGAACGTTCTGAAACAACTAGTTGATACTATCTGTCTCAAGAACGCACAAAAATACCTTTCAAAAGGAAAAGATACGGTGGTCTTGAAGGTCTCGTCCAATAAAGGCCAATGAAATTCTTTTGATAAAGTAAGTGCGACCAAAAAGGCCCCATGCATGCAAAGCACATATTGTTCAACATAGTAACTAGAATCGCAATAAAAATAGTTCTGCAAATTTCCCGGCAGAGGCGGTAAAAAATACTGTTGAGCAAATGTGAAATAGAGAAGTTGTAACCCTTTACAAATATTACGCTTGCCGAGGCTTGTATACAGCTTAAAGAAAAATGTCACAATGAACGAGCGCCCACTCAGTCAACCCTGCTGTGATTAACTGTTCTCCAAAACAAAGACTTGCTAGTTTTAAATCAAGAAATAAGATGAACGCAGCCTTGCTTCAAGCAAGTATGACGGAACCATTGCCCCAACATCATACCAAACAAGGTATACTCAATATGTTCGCTCGAATCATAGTTGTGTCAGATATCATACAATAATATCAGCTAATATCAGTTAACCATACACTACGTAGGTAATCTTACTTGTCTGCACGCGGTTCAAGAGCTTGAACAGTCTCTAGTCAATAACTTTGAGCTTCTTGTCCGATGCCCTGCTCTTCCTCTGTTTCTTAGAGAAAGTACTATCAACATATGTACGAAACACGAATTGAGAGATGATCTCAGAAATTTTGAACATTGGTGTGCGTGACGTCAATATATCAAATCAAGAACGACCAAAATATTTCCGCTTGTTTTTACTTTCGATATCAGCTACATTACATGCTGATATTTCTTCGGTAATCGGAAATGTTTTCAACTCGGCTAATTGAGCTGAAATTCTTCCATGTAACCATCCCCTAAACCCACAGGAGTCCATGATATGGAAGACTGTCAGTCCACCTGAAGGTTTGAGAAAATTCCCAATTTGATGAGAAATTTCAGCCTTAGCTGAAGATCAAATCAAAGTAAACTCACCAAAAAATTTCGTGGACAGCCACTGTTTTTACATATCGTATAGTTCCCACTCGTCCATAAACTATCAGCCAAAGCTAAACGATAATTTTGCACTTCCAAACGCTTAACTATTCTTTAGTTCTAGTAGGACAGCACTTTGCAGAAACGTAAAGGAAAGCTACATGAATCGAGAATATCCAGTTTTACCAATAAATGAGCAATTTAAATCTTATTACATGCCATCGGTAACTCAAGTTGACTAAATTTACCTGTGAAGTAATTTTTAAATCTTGCCTATTAATTCAATGCTATGCCAAATTATCTGACCAAGCATATCTTGGGGTGTAATACACTGACGAACTGAAACCTTCATACAACATTTTTGTACAAAACAGATGAAACCTGCTTAAAAGGGTATATTTCAATATTAACAGAGCTAGTAAGGGTGGAATGCTAAATTTTGGAAGTTCTCCTGGGTCACTAAGGTTTGCAGAACACGAGCATAACTGACCATGATTGCATTTAGTAACGAACACTCTTAAGCCATCAACGTTTAAGACTGAAACGACATATCTTTGCACTTATTCTTCCACGTTTATGCCAAATAAAGGCTGGAAAGAACAGAAGAATAGACGAGCATCAATAACTCAAAGCTGATTGGCGAAATTTTCATAGGAAACTAGATGTTGAGTTTTGTTCACAACCAAAGTTCAGTGTACAAGTGGAATGTGCCAGTTAGACAAAATTGTTCAAAAAAACGACTCGCATCACATGACCACCACCACTGAATCGAATGTGTTTTGTAGGTCCATTTTTTTAAATCCTTGACCAAGTGCTAGCGAGTTGGTCAACTTTAATCAACCAACGACAAGTGGTATTAACGCCATGACCTAATCAACACGCAAGACAGTGCCGGTAAAAGAAACACTTTTCGACTTCCATTTAATTTTGGACACGCTCAGACTTGTTGTAAGTCGACAAATGCTGCCGTAATGGAGGCCAACTCCGAAGCAAGTGGAAAATTGCAGTCATTTGTTTTCTGGTTCGGCCAAGATTTAGTTGTCCCAAATTAGAGAACAGCAACAACTTAGGGTTACTGACGAGGAATTCAGGACTAGCCTGATGCGCTCGAGTCATTCTTTGTCTATTTGTTTTTTTTATTTTCATTTTCTGGTACGTTATATAATTGCGTATCTTTCCTGTGGAACGAGTGTAGTACCTGGCCAAGTTTATCGTTTACCCTTGTCATTGAGTACGACGAGGCACATGAAGTCTTTCAAAAACAGAATCGAACTTACCGTTTTTATTCAAATGCTTGTTCTCTTCAATTAAAATTTCACCTCAAAGTATCGGGTTTGATTCCCAATCCAGCGGCTTTTCCTAATACGAAATGAGCGTATTCAGTGACCAAGCAGGAGGGCAAGTGAAACTATAGAATCATGTAATTCTTATTCAAATTTACTGCGTGATTGATTCTGTTTGCTCGATCTTCCTATTCTCCTTTTACCTGTGGGTCAAATTTGAAACGGAGAAGTTTGGTTCATACAGGTCAAAGACTTACGATCTTAAACAACCTTTCAAATACCATAAAATTCGACCCAAATTTTGAACTTTCTTTTAATGTCTCAGTAAGATATTTGCTTTTCTCAATAACACTCGCTCTTCGAACTCACTGGAAATAGCATTCTAGTTACTACCGGGTCACTATCACGCCGATGGGTTCAACATTCGTTGGAGCTAGGTCTTTAAGTCTTGACACTGTCACATACTTTCTCCACTCCTTTGTTGTTTACATTTTTGTCTCCGAGGTATGCAATGTCACGCAATGTGGTCTTCTACTGTTGTTTTTTAACTATTATATCAGAACGTCTTGTTACGAAGTTAAAGTTATAGAAAAAAGTTCGCAAGTTCCATTTTCCAGAGCTGATACTTCAAATGGAAGACGCTCTTTTTATGATAGCAACAAATGTAAAGATATCTTCAAGAATATTTAACATCTGCAAATATTTCTTTGAATGTTGTGGACCACTTCACACATTCCGCATAATTACGAAGGTTTTCAAAAGTTAGATATGAAGGGCAAAATACAGCTGTCGACCATCAACATCGACTCGCAGATCATCAAAAGAAATAGCGCGAACTTTTATAGCGTGGAGAAAAAGGCCTCTGCAGGAAAACCAGAGGCGTGATCTCCCCAGCAAAGTGTTGAGAAAGTCAGTGAAGACTAAGAAAAGTAGCTACCCCCGGCAGGGGAGCATCAAGGATTTTTGTTACCTCAGGCAAATTTTAAGAAAGCGTAAAACAGGGGGTGCAGGACTGGAAGCATCCCCTTCATTCCCTCTAGTAGAATAACTCTGACTTTGAATAAAGTCAGCTATAGCAGTTCAGCTAAATTTCAGAACTTTTCAAAATGCCCTACAGCCACACAAAGGTAGATTATATAAGCTACCAAACATTTGACCTTCCATATTTATCAGATTTTGACAGGATATATGCTTGCTGTAAAAATTAGTATTAAGAAAAGACCTAACTTATTCAGTCTGCAAATTATCGCGTATCATGGCCAAAGACATTGCCTACTTTACGAAATGTTTAATTATATACATGTTTAGATCAATAGAGTCACTAATGACTGTTCTGCAAATGTTTAATATAATAATTAATTAATTAATGCAAATATTTAATTATATACATGTTTATATCAATAGAGTCACTAATGACTGTTGCGCAAATGTTTGATATAATAATTAATTAATTAATAATTTAATGCAAATATTTAATTATATACAGTACATGTTTAAACCAATACAGTCACTAATGACTGTTCTGCAAATGTTTAATAATATAATAATTAATTATATAATTTTATGCAAATATTTAATTATATACATCTTTAGATCAAAACATTCATTAATGACTATTCTGCAAATAGATTTTTTGGGGATTGATTTAAGAACAAATCCTGGAATGGTTTTTAAAAATAATCAACTTGTACGGTAAAAATAGGAACTTTTGGTTTACTATAATTATCATTTAGTGCCGTTATTCAATGTTTAGCAAAAGAAATTGAAAATATAAATTATTGTTTGAAAGTTTTAATATGTTCAGAATGAAAATACAATGAAAGGTTTACTTAAGTTTAATGAGAGCAAATAAAACATTCCAATGTAAATTTAGGACTGAATAATACAGTGTATAATAATATACGCCTAAAATAGCCTAAAGTTAAAGAAGCAGCGCTGTGCAGACAGTTACTAGATTGTTCGGACCTATTAAAGGAAGCGCATGAAAATAAATCAAAAATACGATTTCCAAGGAAAATGATCGCAGCCTTAACCCAAGGAGCACAGCAATGAAAGGGCTAAAAGAAGAAACGGTTCACTGGTCCGACTTACTCGAGACACAACGCGCATCACAATAACGGAGCGCAGCGAGTCAGGTTTCAAATAATAGCCGAATAACTGTTCGATGAATAATAGAAGTCTACTCGCCGAGTTTAACAGCTAGATAAAAGATCACAAGTGAAGACCATCAACTCACTTGACAGCATTGCTCGGCGCGTTCTCATCGTTCATTGCATTGGAGGGAACGTACAGGGCCGGCGGAACAGGGGCGGCTGGGGTGGCTACGGCCGCTCCACTTTTTCGGCCAATTTTATGCTGACGTAAGCATTTTTAAAAATAAAGCAACATTACCAATGTTTTACTTTATTTGAGTTCACTAACTGTTAAGCTGCTACCGCTCATTCTTTAATTACGGAAGTTAACAGCGAAGTCGGCGTGATTGTTTGAAACACGCGATACAATATTGCTAATTTCAGTAATTCGAAACCTCGCAACCTCCCACGATTGCTAATTTATTCAAAAATGCATTGCGCTGAAATTCGAAACTACAACGTTTTTGCTTGGGGCCTTTTTGTCAGTACTCAGTAGATGCCTTCACAACGTGATGTCTTCAACTAGTGACGGCCATAAAAAGCTTCCAACTCCAGTAGTAGGCAATAAAGCGCACAAGCCACGTTCCTTCAAGTTTCCCAAGCGTGATTTTGGCAAAACGTCAGTTGTGAAGCGCTCGTTTCAGCCGCAGTGGTTTGACAGATGGCAATGGCTTCACTACAGTGAAGAGAAAGATCTCGCGTTTTGTTTCACATGTATCGTTGCGTACGAAAACAACCACCTTGTACCAGATCGATGCCTTGAACCAACATTTATTTCTACTGGCTTCTGTAACTGGAAGGATGCTGCGCTGAAGTTCAACAAACATGAAGGAAGTCGTTGCCACAAAGATGCTCGTCTAAAGACGAACACGATTCCCGCAACTACTAAAGATGTGAGTGAAATGTTATCGTCAGAACTTGCAAAGGAGTGTGAAGAGCGAAGGAAAGCGTTTCTTAAGTTGCTGTCGAATCCGCGTTTTCTTTGCAGACAAGGCCTTGCATTTAGCGGCGACGGAGACGAGTCTGATTCAAATTTTGTGAGAGTAATTCACCTTAGATCAGAAGATAACCCCAGCCTCACTGATTGGATTAAGAAGAAGACAAACGAATACAGTTCGCATGACATGCAGAACGAAATGATAAAAGTCATGGCCTTGCAAGTTTTTCGTGACATCGCAGCAAGTATTCAAAATGCGCCATTCTTCATCGTGATGGTCGACGAAACAACAGACGCCTCCAACGTTGAGCACGTGGTCATCTTACTCCGATGGGTGCGTGAGAAGTTTGAAGTTGCTGAAGAGTTAGTTGGCTTGTACGAAGTGGCATCAACTGGGGCCGAGATGATTTACGGTGTCATCACCGACGGTTTCAAGCGATTGAATCTTGCCGTCTCAAAGGTGCGGGGACAGTGCTACGACGGTGCTGCCACCATGTCTGGCAAGAATTCCGGTGTGGCAACGAGATTGCAAAGAGATGAGCCAAGAGCTGTTTTCACCCATTGTTATGGACACTCGCTAAACTTGGCCTGTGGTGATACGATCAAACAATGCAAACTTATGCGCGACGCACTGGACACGACACATGAGATAACCAAGTTGATCAAGAAGTCACCGGCAAGTGATGCCATTTTCAAGCGATTAAAGGAAGAAATGGCTAGTGATACTCCCGGTATCCGTGTTCTTTGCCCAACCAGATGGACTGTCCGTGTTGGAGCTTTGAAAAGCATCCTTGACAACTTTGAGGTGCTCCTGAAACTTTGGGACGAATCTTTAGAATGTGTCAAAGACACGGAAATGAAGGCAAGAATTCAAGGGGTTGCTGCTCAGATGACAAAATTCGTTTTTTTCTTTGGTGTTTCTTTGGGTTTACTCATTTTGAAGCTCACTGATAATCTGAGCAAGGCTATGCAAGGAACAGATGTGTCCGCCGCAGAAGGGCAGAAGTTGATGCAGATGACGGTAGCCACGCTGGCGTCCATACGAAATGACACCAGTTTGACTTGTTTTCGCAGAAGACCAATTCCGCTGCTGAAGACTTCGACGTAGAAAAGCCCTCGCTACCTGGTGTCGCAAGATCCCCCGCCGCCTGGATGGCGGTTGTGCGCCTACGTTCCCTGACTCAGTAGAGGAACACTACTGAAGCATCTACTTTGAAGCGCTCGACCTCATCGTATCCTGCATCGAGAATCGTTTTAACCAGGCTGGCTACAAAACCTTTCGAAATTTGCAAGAGCTTCTTTTGAAGGCTGCAGCTGGAGAACCATACGACGACGAACTGCGTTCTGTGCTCTCTTTTTATGGCTCTGATTTCGATGCGCTACTTCTTCCAACGCAGCTGGGGATTTTCTCACAAGATTTCCAAGCTGATGGCAAAGTTACCGTACGTGAAATCGTCCGCTACTTTCAGAAGTGCTCTGATGCTCAATTGCAGCTGCAATCTCAGGTCAGTAAGTTGGTGAGATTATTGCTCGTGATGCCCGCTACTAATGCTGGAAGTGAGAGGTGCTTTAGTGCTTTACGAAGAACAAAGTTTTACCTCAGATCGACGATGAAACAAGGACGACTGAACCACTTGATGTTGCTACATGTGCACAAGGAACGCACCGATGACCTCGACCTGGTGAATGTTGCCAATGACTTTATTTTCAGTAGCGAACATAGAAAGAACATATTTAGCGCAAAGTTTAAACCATCTGATCTTTCGTAATTATGTAGATAATTGTACTTCAAGATCTAGACTTAATTATACTGCTTGAACGTTTTTTACTGCAATATCTAAGTTGTATCATCGTTTGCCTGCTTATATATTATGTTATGCAATGTCAGAACAAATATTAATGCCCAGCAAAGTACGCGCAAAAAGGCCATAATTTGTAAAAGAAATAAGTTTATTAACAGCACTAACGTTTCGTTGCGTCTCGCAACATCATCTGAGTATGAATAAATTAAACGGGTATTGTATTTACAAGGTCAGAGATATAAAGTAGGTGTTATGTTACAGGATGTATGGGAAACGGAAATGGATAGAGCGGTTAAAAGAGAGAGAGATGAACAGAGCTTAAATTGGCATTCAAGGAAGGTTTAAGTTTAGAAGTAATAAGACTTTCTCTTACCAAAAGTTCAGAGGCAGAAGAACAGGATAGGATTTTAAAGTCGTTGAGTGATGCAGAGTGGCCAGTCTCAGTGAGATGAGTTAAAACGCTGGGAGGTGATGGGTTAAGAAGCTTTTTACCTGTCAAGGCAGAGACTCCTAGATGATCAGAGGCTCGTGTATGTAAGTGGCGGGCGGTTTGGCTCACATACAATGTGGAACAGCATTGACACGTGTAAGAATAAACGACACGAGACTTCAGAACTTTGGGAGTCCTGTCCTTAAAGTTGAAAAGATGAGCAAGTCGCTTGCCTGGTTAAAAAACAAAACGAATTCTAATGTGAGGGTAAGCTGAGGAGCACAGTTTTAAAATTTGAGTGCGGATTTGAAGAGAGTGACAACCAGTGAAGAATTTTTGGGGACTGTGTGAAGGACTGGTTTGGATGTGAAAGTTTTGTCCAAGAAAAGAGAAACGCATTTGTCAAATAAATGGGTAGGAAAGCCATTGGTTTTAAAGATATTTTTTAACATTTCAAGTTCTTTGTGGAAATTTTCACATCTTTTCAACTTTAAGGACAGGACTCCTAAAGTTCTGAAGTCTCGTGTCGTTTATTTATACACGTGTCAATGCTGCTCCACATTTTATGTGAGCCAAACCGCCCACCATTTACATACACGAGCCTCTGATCGTCTAGGAGTCTCTGCCTTGACAGGTAAAAAGCTTCTTAACCCATCACCTCCCAGCGTTTTAACTCATCTCACCGAGACTGGCCACACTGCATCACTCAACAACTTTAAAATCCTATCCTCCTGTTCTTCTGCCTCTGAACTTTTGGTAAGAGAAAGTCTTATTATTTCTAAACTTAAACCTTCCTTGAATGCCAATCTAAGCTCTGTTCATCTCTCTCTCTTTTAACCACTCTATCCATTTCTGTTTCCCATACATCTTGTAACATCACACCTACTTTATATCTCTGACCTTGTAAATACAACACCCGTTTAATTTATTCATACTCTGATGATGTTGCGAGACGCAACGAAACGTTAGTGCTGTTAATAAACTTATTTCTTTCACAAATTATGGCCTTTTTACGCGTTCTTTGCTGGGCATTAATATTTGTTCTGAAATTGAGATTCCTGCCTGGATCCTCGCTCGCGACAATGTTATGCAATTGTTTTTGTTGATTAGGGAAAATATCTGTACAAAATATTCTAATTTTCACATTTGCGCCAATTTACTACGTTTGCCTTAGTGATACTTTAGTATGTTTTAATACATCGTAACGTTTGTTTATTGGGAACAGATTTGGTTATTGATGGTAATTGTAAATAGATCTTTGCATATAACTTACGCATGTTTGTCGGTAAACGAAAACGAAAACTTGAATTTGAACAAGCAGTCCAGCGGTGTACAGAATAGTTTCACACAAAAAATGTTTCATACACAACGCTATGCTATTCGACTTGTTTTCTTTCATGTGCTTCTTATAGCCGCCCCACTTGCAAAGGCGTTCCGCCGGTCCTGGACGTAAGTCTACGCTGCAAAATTTTGTGTAGGTATTTCTCATTCAACAAAAGAATGACACCGCTTATCTCCCGCGACGAAGTATTTGAAGGTGTCTTACAGTGGAAACAGACTTCGCGCAATTCCCCTTCAACGCAGTTGAAAACGTTCACATAAGCTCCGTGGAAGACATATTTGAAGACTGCGACACTGTATATGAATTTGTTCGGTGCTTTTCTCAACACCGATGTAGCGCAGCATACGCAAATCTGTTTGTTTGGCAAAATCGGCTCACAAGACCAATCATTTCACAGAGTTTCACGCACATGATTACGATAGTCCAGGCAAGTTAGGCAGAAAACCACAAAGTAATGCCGCTACACCAATGGATACTTCTGTAAGAAAGACCTATTCTTAAGTTTGACCAATCAGAAAACCTTAAACAAATCGCAGTTTAGGGAAAACTTAGGCAAACCAATCACCGCCCACAATAGAGACACTCAAAATAATTCAGCCAATCGCAAGATTTGATACAAACACGAACTTAGGCAAAATGAGTGACATTTAAGTAACCTAACACCAATTTCGGCCTCGAGTGTAGGAGCTGATGAAATATGATATTCGATGTTTGTCAACATCACCGGCAAAGATTCGCTAATGAAGTACATGCTAACGCTTGTTGCTTAGACAGTGGATGTAGCAAAGACAAAGATGTTAATAAATTGCGATGAACATACCACTAAGCGAATCAAAATCGCTTCGATAGCCCGCCAATCACCTTAGGCGGCTGCCTTATTTGCCTAACACTAAATCCTCCCCTGAGTCCCGGTGTCACAGAAAATTTGTCCCCCCAATAATTTGTCCTCCCCGGGTCAAATTTCCTAGGAAATATGTCCCCCCAGGGGGTCAAATTTCCTAGGAAATATGTCCCCCCAGGGGGCCATATTTCCTAGGAAATATGGCCCACTCTTCAGAAATTTGTCCCCCCTAATTCGTATGCCCAGAGATTATCTAGCCATTCCAGTAGGTAAGTTTGTGAAGCTTGTTGTTGCTAAAGTTGTTTAGAACATGTAACTGAATGTATGCTGCTCGTTCATTTTATGCGGAAATAAAATTTTAAAAAGTTTTTGCTGTTTTAAAAGCATGTTGGCTCGAGGGGTAGAAGTTATAACGGCTTTCTATAAACTTTTTCAATAATCGATGACTCATCCGAAAGCAATCCGCAACCATGCATATTATAAAATTCCTAACCGTAACTAATGATGCACACAACAAAAAGCTGCCAAAAGCACAATGGTTTTACGCAATTTCAATGACTCACAAACGTGGGATGACAAGCCAGCTTCTCTATATAAAGCCAAGCTGCAAAACGTTTTGTCATTGTTGCAAATATTTCAAGAAGAGTAACATGGATAACTCTCAATACGAGATCATTTATAACTATGTCACCAGAGGGGAGTACCCCGCTCAATCGTCAAAAGAGCAGAAAAGATCGATCAGGCGTATGGTACAATCAAGAAACGCCGATGATGGCTTGCATAAAAAGTTCATCACGAAAGATGGAGTACTCTACTTCGTTGACAAGAAGTCCGACGGCCTTGGGTTACGAGAAAGGAGAGTGGTGCGACTGGAGGAAAGTACATCCATCATTCGGGAGTGTCACGAGGCTGAGATTGGCGGAAGGCACTTCAAGCGCGATAAAACGTTTGGAAAAATTTCAGACCGATTTTCTTCCAAGAATGACTCCACGAAGTACAGCCCATCCTATCTGATGTATGGTCGCGAGCCAAAGCTTCCAATAGAAATGAGAATGGAATGTAATGCTCCTAATGGTAACCAGGGTCAGCATGACGGTAAAGAAATCTCTTTGGACGAGAAGGTTCAACAGTTACTTAAAATGAAGAAATCGGTTCATGACTTGGTTGTACAAAATAGCGACAAGGCACAAGATCGTCAAAAACGAAACTATGACAAGAAACATGATTCAACTAAGGTTGGTAACTTGCTCTATTTGCATGTTTAAACTTGTTTGCGTAGGATTCTTTTAATAGAATTTTAGTATGATCATATGGTGGCAACCTAAATTAATGCTGTGTGCCAGCCCAAGCACTTGAAGAAATTATTGGAGTTGTTCAGACTTTAGCCTATTCCTCTACAGGTTCTTGCAGTTGGCAATAAGGTGCTGGTAAGGAACATGCGGAATGTTGCCCGAAAAGGAGGAAAAATGGATACTCGTTGGACTGGCCCTTATGCTATTGCTGCACACTTTGGAAAAGGTAGATACAGGCTTTTGGATGAACAGTCTGGAAATCCTTTGAAGCAAGCAATCAACAGTTCCCGGCTTAAGAAGTACGTCGAAAGGTCAGTCCAAGATAAAAGAAATGAAGACAAGACGAAAGGGAAAAGAAATGAAGACACAGCCAAAGAGAAAGGAAATGAAGGTACAGTACGTGAATAAGTGTTTATATTCTTCTTTTTTATGGAGATAAAACACAGCTTACTAACTTTTTTGCCTAAGTAATCTTTTTGACAAATTTGAGATTTTTGCCTAATTGCACCATCCTAAATCCGAAGACTTGCTCTTAAAGACTGATTGAAACAAAAAATCTCAAATTCGTCAAAAATTGACTTATGCATTAAAGTTAGTAAACTGTACAAACTGCGGTACTCTTTCAATGTTTATTTTTCAGTTTTTAACTGTTTTTAACCCCTAGGCAACGGAGCAGCGCACAAGAGCGATGTGTGGATCAAAGAACTAGGTCTGAAGAAAGCGGACAACAAAATTCTACAACAGAAGAGTATGCTCAACGACAGAATTATCAATGCAGCTCAGAAGCTTATAAAGAATAAATTTCCGCTAGTCGGAGGTCTTCAAGACCCTGTGCTTTCACAGACCTCGTTCGAATGCTGTCGAGGTGAAGGCGTCCAAATACACCACACAGGAAAAACCCACTGGATAACGTCCTCTTCGATGGGGGGAGGAGGGCAGCCGATAGCTGTCTACGACAGTTTATTTAATGACCTGACGGAGTCGACCGAGAAACAGCTTGCAGAGTGTTATCGTGGTTTGATCGACGTCGCAAGCCAGCTTCGTATCGAGATGTGCCCAGCACAACTAGAGAGAGGATTCGTTGACTGTGGCTTATTTGCGATGGCGTATGCATACGAACAAGCGAGTGGCAACACTTATCTGAATGAAGTGTCTTTTGATCAGTCTAAGATGAGAAGCCACTTATTTGGCTGCTTTGAAAGAGGTGAAATCTCCCCGTTCCCCAGTAGTTGTGGAACAGGCGCGTTACGTGTCAATGGACCGAATGAGTTGGTGATACAAACATTTTGTACGTGTTGTTTACCAGAATACGGTGATATGGTTCAATGCGATCTTTGCGACAACTGGTACCATCTTCCATGTCTGGATTTAAATTCCTGTCCTGAGGATGATCAGGAATGGCTTTGTGACTTATGTGCTCCGCCATCGGCAAAACGCAGTAAAAAGGATGATTAGTTTAGGAAGAGTTGAACTAAGGTTTTCATCTTCTTGTAAATATTACATACAGTATTTAACGCAGTTGTTATAAGAAATAGATATATATTTTACTTTTAAAAAGTCTTGAATTACTTGTTCCAACGGGGGAACAAATTTCCGAAGGGGGGACATATTTCCTACGAAATTTGGCCCTAGGGGGGACAAATTTTTAGGGGGGACATATTTCCTGTGACACCGGCCGTCATTCGAAAAAGATATAGACAGTGCTGATGTAAATGTTAGCCTTGTCACGAATTAGCGACGAATAGTAACAAACACTCATTCTTAATTATATTACACAAATTACTATGATTGCTCATGTCATCAACTAGATCAATATGAAAGTTACAACACATTGCATTAATGTATTTAGTGATTTCTGACGTGCGTGTTAGAAACAGTTTATAGCGAACTTGATTGGTTAATATTTTAGAAAAGAAAAATGACACCCGCACTTCAGCTAACACTATTACGGAAAAGGACACTTAGCATGTAGTTTTGAACTGACTCACTTTATGACAGTTCTATGTTTCGTTTATAAATACACCTTCAAAACCATTGTGTGGATTGTCCGTCATTCTATCCTAGTACAAGAAAGAACCTCCGCTTACGGATCTCGATGGTCTCTGAGACGACTGGGGCACAACGCAACTGATAAACCGTCGACAGTCGAGACATTGGTGCCGTGACCAGGATGGACGATCTCAAACGCGCTAAGATAACTCGACGCGCTCAGCGAGCACAAGCCACAAAGACGTGGAACAAGGCTGAAACTTTAATGGAAGGAGAGATTAACGAAGTAAGTCTTCAACAATTACAAGTTGTACTACAGACGTTCGACACGAAAATTGAAATGCTGAAGAGCATCGACGACAACATACCATGTAAGATCGAGAACGAAGAGGATCTAGAAACGGAGATCGTGGAGGAATATGATTATCTAAACGAGCTCATGGACAAGAGGTATCGCATTCAGTTTTTTATAAGTTCTTATCAAGCAGAACTCGATGGTCTCTGAGACGACTGGTACACAACGCAACTGATAAATCGTCGACAGTCGAGACAAGCCTGTTAAAGAGGTTGTATGACGTTAACTGAAATGAAGCTAATTCGGAACTCCACGTATGAAATGCCTATTCTTTCATACGCAATTGTACGTTCATTGTGCCAAAGGATAGTCGCGAGCGATGCAAAAATGTTGATTCTGCACTATTTGTAAGATATGCATTAAAAACTTTCTAGCCTTTTCTCACAGTATAATAGCATGTTCTGCAAAAGTATTTCTCACTTTATCTCTTTATGGATTAAATCAGGTTTTCTTACAACTCTTGTGCAGTTTCCTCAAATACGTACGCCTCAGCGTTCAACCAAAATTGACCCTAAAAATTTGGAGAATCATCCGCAGAAGCAAAAATATATAGTTCAATCATAATGCACCTTTGTATAAGACATATTTAATTTAAAATAGAATTTGTAGTAAAATATAAATTTATTTAGTAATTAACTTATGTCGAGGGGTCATTTTGAGTTGCCAGACGATCCTGAAAAAGAGAACAGTTGCGTTGGTTTATGATAGTTTTATATGATATAATCTACGCTAAGCAGTTACAAGACTTTTTACAAACCTGTAAGTTTTGTCCTGAGCTGCCAAGAGTTTCGCAGGTTTCTGATACTATTAAAGAAAATGCATAAGATAGCATGTTTAAGCGGTGGAAGTGACATGCTTTGCTGATTGCCTCCTTACACCATTGGTAAATACGTGGGTAGAACAATTTAGTACAAGGGTGAACATGAACAGAATCACGAAGGTATGAACACGTTAACATGTGAAGATATGTATTACATATATACATGTTTCTGCCTGCAGGTCTGTTTAAAGCAGTGACATTCATCTATATACTTACAACGAGCAAAGAGAGATCGTTCCACTTCCTTTTTCATACGACTGGAAGACTGGTCAAGAACAAAAGAAATACTGAATTGATGTTTTTTGTTTATAAAATTTCTCCCATAAAATTCCAATCGCAAAAATGCACCTATACCTCAAGACGGGTTGCAGTATTCTCCAAGATTTTACTTTGACTCAAAACCCTCTTTTTCAGCATTCTAATTTCTCGTTGAAGTTCTTCATTCTGAAGCAAAACAAGTTTAATCCAGACTTTCCAATCACAATTTACAAAAAGCACGGTAATAGTTAACGAACAAGAAAAATAAACTGATTTCACTCCACCAAGGTAAATTTATTGCTGGATGGTTAAAACCAAAAACCTTGGCCAAAGGACGACCCAATTTGTTTCGTATCCACTTGAGTTACGTTTTATCTAAGCAAGCTGGCTAAACTAGAACGCAGGTTTAAACAAATTTACGTAACCTGAGAATGCCTTCAACTTCCTGCGACAAACATAGTTTCAGCTGGCAATGGCCATCAAACGAGAACACGAGGGAATACGAGTTGAAGAAAATTGCAGAAAAAATCAAACCTACTAAACCGTGATTCAAGTCTTTCCAAGTTGATGTATGTTGAAACTTGTAGCGACTTGGAGCCTCATTCAGCCAAGGCTTAAATCCGTATCATTCTGAAATCTAAAGTGAAGTATCCTGCATGGTTACTAAGAAAGCTAACTAGAGTGAGATGTCTGGTAAAGTGTGGAAAAAGGTGAAGTCCAGGTCACAAAAAGCCCAAAATTAGAAACTTTTACTGAAATTGAAAATACCTCATCTAAACGTACGTTGAATGCATAAATATATTTATGGCAACCCTGAGTTAAGAAGTTAAAAAAACCTGTTTGGTTAAACGGTCGGCAACTGTGGGTCCAGATGATAGTTGTTCAGCCCACAGGCGGTCTAGTAGATTGCTACTCTTAAACAACAGGGATCTCAACGTTTCCAATTCTTTTTTCAAATCATCAAGCTATGGAGGAAGAAAAAGAATAAATAACTAATAGGACAGGTGATGTGAAGTGCACAAAAAAGAAATGAAGTCGAGCGAAATGATATAAGCCGAATGAAATGGGATAACGTAATGCAAGCCATGGTGGTGGGCAAGTCAATTAAGGTAAGCTGAACTCTAACAATGAAGAGAGGAGATGTGACGGGAAGTTAAGTTAGGGGCAATAAACTGACACAACGTCAGGGTGACGTTAAGAAACGGCAACGTAAGATGGGTTAGGCAGGACAAAGCATGGTGGTAAGGTTATGTAAGTAAAGGTATGGCATGGTAAGGTAAGGTATCGTGAAGTGTGGTGAGGTGACTTGAGATGGGAGGTGTGGTATAGTGTGATAAGGCGATGTAAGGTGAGCTGACGTAAAAAAGGTAAAAGTGAAGTGAGGTGATGTACTGTAAGCTAAGGTGAAGTAAAGAAAGATCAGACAAGGAAGGATGAGGTGACGAGAGGTAATATGAGGAGAGATGAGGAAATGTGAGGTGAGGTAAGATAAGGTCAGATCAAGTGAGGTAATGTAAGGTTAGGTGAGTCATGGTGGAGATAGCTGAGGTGAGCTGAAGTAAGGTGAAGCCAAGGCGAGGTAAATAAAGGTAAGATAGAAAAAGGTGAAGTGACGAGATGTGATGTAAAGAAAGCAGAAGTACGGTTTAGTGAGAAATTTAAATATAGAACATACAAAAGATCGTACATGACCCTCTTTGTCATGTCCTTCGAGAGTTAATCTTGTCATTTTAATTAACAATGATTCAGAGTTATGGAAACCAGAGTTCACGTATTGTCGCAGTTCCTCTAAAGTCTCGGACTGCAGGACCACTTTCACTTCCGCATCATCTCCACTTGCCACGAATGAACTATTTTGGAGTACAGGCGAGCGATCAGAAACTACAGAACAAACAATACCCATTAACAACGACAAACGTAGATGAGAAAACTAAATGGACAGGAATATGAATACCTACTGGAAACACGCTTTGCAATATTAGTTACGCTGCGAGCGTTGTCTGGACCTGGACGTTACACAATGATATAAAAATGGGATGATGCGTAGGCAGTATAAAACAGCACAAAAACTTAAAAGGTTGGTAGACTGCCGAAGTTATGATAAAGATTTCCAACGTCTCGACCTATGGCCCTTCGTCAGAGAGTGAAACGAGTTCTAAAAGAATGGCAACTAGACTAGGTTTTATAATAAAGGGAATCATGTGACATATAAGGGCCCATTTACACGATACGACTGTCGTATACGATTGTTCATTTTGATGTATCGGATTCAGTCATAAGAGTCTTCAGGATCAATTGCAACATTCGCGAAAGAATGGCAGTCAAGAATTGTGCTTTTATGACATAATTGCATATGTCAAAGTGAAGAATCGTACACAATAATCGTATCTTGTGGATAGGCCTGAAGACGCCAGTTCAATGATTCTATATGACTTTTGTGCTGTTGTGAACTCACACCATCTGTTTAAATCTCTATATCTCTTCTCGTGTCCGGAATGAAATGTTCATACGAAATCGTCCATCGGTAACACGTATAGATGACGCAGGAAACAAAGGGCGGAGAGGTACTGGGGTGAATGGAGCGCGTGCTTGACAATATTTTCAGCTGTAGAGTCACAAAAGGAAAGAATCACTTTCTTGTTTCATATCATTTGTTCGTCTTAGTTTTACTTCAAATCTTTTCTCTCGCCGCATTGCTAATCTCCTAGCGAAATTGTCCGCTTGCTCGCTTGTACGTTGACCAAACTTGAAAGAAATACTCTACCGTTTTATGATTCTTACTCCGGGATTATTAAAATATGATGCAGTCGTTTAAGGGTACATGGGCGCAAATTACTGAAAAGAACATTCATCTTGTAAACTGATTGATTGCATTCTAGAAATTTGGAGTTGAGGGTGCTTTTCTTGACAAGGCCACATGGCCCATGTAAAAACATCTAAATGCCGTCCCCTATCGGGAATGGCGCCTGGGATGTCAATTCAAATCGAATGGAGGAGAATACCTGTCCTATCCTGCAGTAGTCTTGGTAAGGCCCAAAAATTGCCTGATTTTCAGCGTGATTTTAGAAAGCACATTTTAGATTTTAAGGTAATAATTGCTTCCTAGAAAGCATACAAAACCTCCTACTTGTCTGCAATGTTTAGAGTTTAGTACGCGCCCATAAAAATATGTTAAAGTATGCTGGTCGATCAAGAACAAATCCATTCTTCGGTAGGATTGAGCCATAACACTGTGCATTTGGTTTGGAACAAACTTGCGAGAAGTGCCCCATGAGGATAAGCCCACGATATCAGCATCTTACGGCTGGAATGCGCGGAAGAAAAGAAAATAACCTTAATAAGACGTTAATCCCGTTTCAATATCAAATGGACTAACCGGGTGACATGACAGGAGTTGTTCTAGTTACCAGGCCTCTTCTTGGTGATCTGGCACCCGTTGGTCGTGGTGGTGACGTTGATAGCTGGTTTTGTAACATCTGGCGTAGTGAGTTATTGGATTGTATGCTGGCCTCCAACTGTTCACGTAAGCTTCGTATTTCGGCCATCAACATTAGGATGGCGTCATTGTTGGAAGAAGCACTGCTCATGGAGTCATGGGAACCTATGAAATAAAACGTTTCAGAACCCTTAACTAATTACATTTAATGCATATATAATTTGTTGTTTCTCGAAGCTCACTAACGTTCGTCTAGCTCATAAATTCTTGAAGCGATTTCTGAAGATTCGAAACACCAACCTTTTGATAATATACAAAAGGGTGATTATGCCTCACCTGAGGGAATTCCGAAAAACGGTAAAGTTAACTTTTTTGATGGAATTTTATAGATTCCCAAATTTGCTTTGGTTTTGTTAATGTCCGCTAAGTTATTTCATTTTAACTTCAGAGTGACACTACAGTAAATATCAGAAAAGACCATCAAGTCCAATGTTTAGAAATGTAAACAGCTAACGATACCTGCTCTCTTACTCGAGAAAAACGATGTCATTCTTATATTTTCGGCTTTTGGACGGCACTGTTTATGATTTGGTTCGAATTTGATGGTTGAGAATAAGACAGTAGTCTTTTCTTTTTCCGACCACTCAAACACTGAAACGTCGAAATTTCCGCAATGACGCCAAAAATGAAAAGAAAATTTCCCTGAACTTAACGTTGAGTCATCGAGCGAACTCCAAAAGAACCACGTCTACCAACACAACTTGAGAAACAACATGTTCATATTCCTCCTAAAACATTCTTAAACACCATGCATGATGAGCTCTCCGAACTATAACCCGTCCCTAGTTTACTTATAGAAATAGGATGCTGCGTAGACAGTGTTATATAACGTAAAAAGTTCAAAATCTGGTAACTGCGGTGATTGATCGTAAAGAATTTCAGAATTTAGAATTCTTTAGGATCAGTCACTGCAGTTACCAACCTTCGAACTTTCTACCTAGTTTACTTACCTGGATGGAGAAAAAACACGGGCGTAGTTAACCTATTTAGATTAGGAGTATGTCTTGTTAATTTCCTTGAATATTGTATCCCTTCAAAAATTGTCCGAGTTTTATTTGATGTGCATTCATCCCACGTGTGGTGTACCCTCGCTTCCGCGGTCTTAATACTTAAATTGAATATAAGCCAGTAACCGCAAAGGATTTTGACCTACCTTAGTTACGAAAATAAATTTTGCCCGAATCACTACCTATTTTTGGCCGAACGTTCTGGTTTTTTGGCAAACTGTGGGGAGTGTCACATCCCCATAACAAGTCAGATCAGTTAACATACGCCCGCTGAGGAAGACAATGGGACGCAAATGCCTTGACCAAAAACACTAGAAGAGGGCTATGACTTAGCTTGAATTCTCAACGTCCTGATTTTAAGCCAAAAGAAATAACCATCAACTCGTGGCAGAAATGAGAACGGCTAAGTTGCATCGCAAACTTTGCAGAATTTTGCAATTCATGACTGAATCGCTCCTAGAAGCACGACTTACCATCAGCGTCGTTCCTTTGTGTTTGTTCTAACTTCAGTACACGGTCGTAGATAGCAAGTTCTTTTCTCAAACTTTCGTTGGCTTTATTACTCTCAGTAAATTGATGATGCAACAATCCAAGTTGTTCCTTATCTCTAGAGAAAAAATAATAAGCGTAAAAGGTAGCCGCCAAGAACTCTAAATTTTGCATGAAAAACCTTCATCATAATCCAAACCATGGTAGTTAACAGAAGAAATAGTGAATAAGAACTATAATATTGGCCAATAATAACCTGGACAGGTTTGCAAATGACTCTACTAACCGTACCAAAGACGATATAGGGGATATCGCCAGCTCCTCCTTCCCTCCCCCTCCATCAATGTTGCTTCATTCCACCATGTCACATGATGCTGGTTTTGTCACACGCAAAGCGAAATATTTACCGAAAACTCGAAACATTGAAGGGGGAACGAGGGTCAAAAGTGAGGTCAATTTAAAGTGTTGTCCCAGTGTCTTTGGCCAGGATTGTAGATTTTGTTGTGGGTTCCGGCTGTACTTTCGTCACTATAACTTTTTCAACTTACTTTTTCCCTGCGATCCTTTGCTCTTCCAACTGATTCTGAATCCTTTTCATTCTTTCTGTAAATTGTGCTAGTTGATCGCGTAGAGTATCGTTTTCTTTGATAAGTGAAAGTTTGTCGTTCAATCCATTTTTTCCACTGTCTTGCTTGAGTTCCAACAACTTTTCTTCTAATTGAACACACACTGCATCGTAAGTCGTAATGCTCTCTTCAAGCCGTGCACGTAGCTGACGTAATTCTTCCAGGTGATCCATGAGAGGCTTGCCCGAGGTTTCCAACTTGTTCGTACTCTTTCGGTTCGCCTCTAGTTCGTATTTGAACGCTGCGTTTAACTTCTCACTTATATCTAGTTTTTCACGTAAAGACTGTACCTCAACAGTTGAGATGTATCTCACATCAGTAGAATCCGGGCCCTTCGCATGATACAGGTCATCAGAAGCTGGCAATACCGTCTCGTAAGATTTCTTCTGGTTTTTCTCAACAATCAGTCCTTTCAACCTACGTCAGTAAAAAAATTACATGGGTTTAAAATAACGTCCATCGCATTGCAAGTGTGTATGCATTACAGAAAAAATGGAGTCACGTCATCTAGAAACGTTAATTATCAGGTGACCATGTTCGCAGAAATAAACAATTTTGAGTGTAATGACAACATGAAAATGCTAATAAACTCACTACTGCCACAACCATCTCCACAACCAACATCACCATAACCACAAACCCCACCATCACCACCACCGACGCTACCATCAAAATCACCAATTCCACGAACAGCACCAACACCACAACCCCCGTTACCAACACCACCATCACGCCCAACCACGATAGACCCTTACGAGTACTGCCGCCTTTACAGTGACTACCGTCGACGCAATAACTACTAAGACTCCCACCACTACCACCTCTTCCTCATTCTCAAGTACCAACAATGAAACTTCTACGATCACGACCAGCACCAGCAGCAATAGGAACACCAACAGCAACTGCTATAAAAAACAGCAATAACAACTGCAACGAGAACAAGGACTGGGAAAAGAACAAAGCAGTGTGGACAAAGGAGTAGAATAGCAAGATGTAAAAAAAATCAAAAATGTACAGCATAGTCCAGAAAAAAGTAAGTATCGTCTCCATGTTTTGTTACTTTTGCTGTAATAACTTAAAGTTCAAGTTTTCACCAGGTGTCTTTATCTCGAAATTTCTTTTGTATTAAATTTTTTGGAATTGTCGGCTGGAGAAGGCTTAGGAGGTAAGTAGGAGAATGACAACATCATCCACAAAAAATAGTTGACGAAGAATAAAAATAGCAAACGACTGCTGACTCACCTCTCGTTCTCTTTTCCTACTTTTTCTAGCGAAGACCGCAATTGCTTTATTTCATTTTCCAATTTTTCCTTTACGTCCTTAGCGCCAACTAGATCTTCGGGATGCCGAGCCGTTTCCTCACCTTGATGTCGCAATCCCTTTAACTGAGACGCGTAGTCAATGCTAACGGCATGCGCTCGATCTAGTTCATTTCCTAAGCGAGATACTTCCGAGGTCATTTCATCGAGTTGTTTCACTTTGTCTTCCACTTGTTTTCCCAACAATTTATTCTTCTGCTGAGATGTTTGTAAGTCTTGTTTCAGTTGGCGATTCAGTTCAACCAACTGAATGTTATCAGTCAGCGTTCGTCGAAGTTCTCCATTTTTCCTATACATCTCATCTAGCTCCCTTTGAAGTTCACTTACTTGACTTTTTTGTGCTGGTTCGGGTGACCTTCTATCAGTAGCTCCATCAGGTTCAGTGTAAACATCCGTATCAAATGACTTTTGGTCGTCTTTGACGTCTTTTTGCTGATTCAATCTTTCACGCAAGGCCTCAATAACTTTCTGGCTGTCTTCGAGAGCCTTCTTCAAAGTATTAAACTCGTTATCGTGTTCATTCTTGTACGAAGACATTTCAGCATTTGCCTTCTTTGCAGCAGCTCTAAATTCATCACAGGAATTGTTTGCTTTCTAAAGTTCTTCTCGAAGTAACAATATTTCTTGTTTCTGTTGCTCGTTTAGTCGACTAGGGCCCGACAACTCTTCAGGCCTACTCCTTGCCATATTGTCCAACTGTTCTCGAAGTCTTGCATTCATTTTTTGACTATCATCGAGTCGCAATTTATATTCTTCTAACTGCTACTCAAAAGAACCCCCCCAAAAAAAACAATTTCAGAATCATCCTCAGAGATATACATTAAGAATCTGACACTGCCGACGTCTACTGAAAAATGTTGACTCGAGCGGGATTTGAACTCGCACCTTTGGTAAAACTCGCCTCCAATCTCTGTGGACTCGATAGCTCAACAGGTAGAGCGGCGGACCGGTATCCCGAAGGTGCGCGTTCAAATCCCGCTCGAGTCAACATTTTTCAGCAGACTTCGGCAGTGTCAGATGGCTTTGAAATAAAGTCAAAATACCCTCACCATACTTTTGTCTTGTTATTAGGCTTATATCTTGTCTTATTTACAAGATGTTCATTTTCGGATTATGTTTTGTCTTATATATCACTGTTGGTTACAGCGAGTATTTCCAGTGCAAAAGCTACTGTAGAGGTGATGTTGCGTAAACCATATTACTTAATAAAATCATAATTTCGCCTCCAGTACATGGTTAATTTTTAAAGCTAAAGTAGTACACATTTATAGGACAGAAAAGTAAAGTAGTTCTTAGATATCTTTTAGGAAATTCTTTTATGAATCCGATCCTTGCACACAATAAGCTTTCGACAGACAATAAAATTGCGCAATATAATCATCAATAATGCAATTTACAACTGTCATTAATAATTCAAGAGGAAAAAACAAAAGAATTTAAAGTTTAATCAGTTGTTGTAAATGTGATACAACCACTAGTGGTTGTATCAACACAACAACAACACGGCCGCTCATGTTGTAAACATTGCTTAAACGTGATGCGAAGGTAAAATCGAACAACTTTTCCCTGTTGAACGTTGAACAACATGTAAAAATATCGAACTATACATTTTTATGTTGTTGTTGTTGCTATTGTTTCTGTTGTTGTTGTTTTTGTTGTTGTTGTTGTTGTTGTTGCTGTTGTCGTCGTCGTTGTTGTTGTTGTTGTTGTCGTCGTCCTTGTTGTTGTTGTTGTTGCTGTTGTTGTTGTCGTTGTTGTTGTCGTCGTTACATACCTGATCATCAGGTTGTCTCCCTGTCACGTTATCTTGCCACAAGCTAGCTTCTCTTTGTTCCTTTAACGAAGTGATCTCGTTTTGGAGCAACTGCAATCTCGTTGATTCTTGTTCCCGTAGGTTCTGCTGTAAAATAACCACAAACTGTTCCTTAAACGATGTATTACCTGGTTGGCAAAGGAGTTCATCCAGATTTCACAATCCAAATAGCCAACAGAAAATGGACTTACTAAACAACCATTTGATGGAACAGAGGCCTTTAACTGACAATCATTAACTCCTTTATACCCGACGTTTTAGGCCTCGCGTTTAGGTCCAGTCATACACTGGAGTCAACGTTCCAGAGTTCGAAATTAGCGGCTGTCCAGCTGCCCCGGACATGAAACATTTTCTTCGGGCAACTAAATTTTGGTGAATGGTTGGTTGACTCTTGAGTAAAGGAGTGATCGTCAAGCCCTGTACTGATCGTCAAGCCCTGTACTGACTCTTGAGTAAGGAGTGATCGTCAAGCCCTGAATGAATGATCGTCAAGCCCTGTACTCAGAAAACGATTCTTAGCCCAAGAGGGGGACCGAACCCGTAACCCTCTGATGACCAGTGAGACGCTCTAACAATTGAGCTACCGAGAAGCAGATGGTGAGCTAAGGTGCAAATTCGATATATATGTGCGACCCAATGGTTAGAGCGTCTCACCGGTCATCAGAAGGTTGCGGGTTTGATCCCCGTCTGGGGCTCAGAATCATTTTCTGAGTACAGGGCTTGACGATCATTCATCTCTCTTAAGATATATCCAAGCTCTCACGTTTCTTACTGAAGTGTAAGTAAAATGTATGAAAGAACAAGGTAACACAAAAGTGTGCACTTCTTTGTTGAAAAATTCGGTAAACTATTCGGGATAGACTCGCTTTTCTCGTTCACGATTCACGTAGATTTCATGTTATTGAGCCCACAACATGTCAGCATTATTCAAAACAATGATCATTGTGCATTGCAATCTGACATAGTGATCAAGTAAACATATTACCGCATGTATACGCAATGAAGTATCCGTGTTCATTTGGCTGACATAAAAAGAGGGGGAAAAAAGTTTTGGGAACCAAATTCTTTCTGGGGCAACCTGACAAAGACCTCTGGTTGCCCAACTGACTACCGAAAAAAAATTTAATTTCGAAAATTCCGTTCCAATATATACCGAGTTGAATGGGACAGCATCGATGTGGGTGCATTTCATATCGTTTGCAGCGTACTCATTACGACTGAAGTCGATGGGAATTGCATAAAGCCATACGAAATTCGAGTTTAGGTTAATCCTTTAGCGGCCGGATGCGCACCATTGACGGATGGAATCATCTAGCGTTAGCAAGATAAAAATAATCTGGCGTTTGTTTGAGTAAAATAACAGAAGATTAATCCTAACGGGAAGAAGTTAATGTTCGTAAGTGAATGAATGACAAAAAATCAAAACAAAATAACAGTTAATTACCAAATCTTTCTCCAGCTTCTTTCTTTTAACTTCAGATTCAGCTAAAGCCTGAAATGTTACAAATTATGGTCACGAAGTCTATTACGTAGTCTCTTGTACGTGACGTATGATTTACAAGATGATGGATCATTTGGTATATCTGCATGTACCAACGAGAAGTTTCATCAAGTTTCTTTTCTTCACCATAAAGAATGACCATTCATTTAACAAACTCATTAAGAATTCATGAGGAAAATCCAAAAGAAAATGATAATCGTGTCTTTAAATCTGATAAAAACACGCTTACTTTTCTCCTCAAATTTTTGCCCTCAATTTTCAAACTTCCTATATGAATCAACGTTTTAAAAAACTCCGCAGTACGTGCCTTATCGGATTTTTAACACTCGGCTGTCGCGTCGTGTTTGAAATCCCATAAAGCACTCCTGCCCGTTTTTTATGTATTACTTAAAAAAAACTCTAGTATGGCAAGTTGTCCAATCTAAGTTAGTTTTCGCCATTTTCATTCGTCAAATAAGCTTACAGTGCACGATTTTCTTGTGAATAACTACACGATTGCTCATAAATGAACATTTCGAACATTGAACTACGACAGTCGACCTCTTTAATTACATATTCTCATCAATTAACTTTAGCACACTTCTGCACTTACGTTTAATTAGAATCACGCACAGGTGACCAAAGTAAAAAAAGCGTTAATTTTATTATTTTCTACCTGGTTACTATTATGTACTGCAATTTGTGCTGAAAGGAGAAGTCGATTGGACACCTACCTGTTCAGTATCTTCTAAGCTCTCCTTCAATTCCTGGTTTAATCAGAAAAGTTTTGTCATATAAAATGAACATACAAACCAGAAAGTCCAATGTAGATACCAAGATACGTGTATATGGCAAATCAACTTACCTCAAGAACAGGAAGATTATTTAACTTCGTTTTGAAAGCTTCAATCTTTTCTCTGCAGAAATAATAGCAATAAAACATAAGAACAGGGAAGACGGCCCATAACAAAGACGCAACAAAGAAGATTACGAAGACAGGAATACAGTGGACTTCACCAGTAATAACAGAAACAACACCAGCATGCATCGAGACAAAGAACAACGACAACAACAACAGCAACAGCAAAAACAACAGCAACAGCAACAACAACAGCACCAGAAGCAAGAACAACTGCCGAAGCAAGAACAACAGCAGCAGCAGCAACAATAGTGACAGCAACATCAACAACAATAGTGACAGCAACAACAACAACAGCAACAACAACAGTTGCAGTAGTAAACTGCAATTGAACCACAGTAAAAAACCGCGTGTAAGACCCCAGAGCAGCAAGAGAATGTTCTTATATATTGAGTATCCAAGGATAAATCAGGCTGTAAGGTTCTTATAAAAAAGGTACGTAATGATTTTTTTCAAAGAGAAAAGAAAAAATACTTGTAGTACTACTTTAAGTAGTCTAGATTTCTTGATTATAAGCTGAAGGGGAGTTAAATTTAATGTTTATCCATAACCACTTAAGGCCCCAATTTAGAAGATGTATATCCTGTCTTCATATCAACAAGAGGGAAGAACTTCACCCCTCGATCAAAAATCATGTTAACCAGCAGACAATTTAATACATACTTTTTGATTGTTTTTACTCTACAAGTTTACCACTCACCAGATTGTAAAATTACTTAAACTAAGTTAAACTCATGCTGTTTGTTTCAGCAAGGACTCCTTCTTCTCAAGTTCAAGTTCCAATTCAGCTGTGTACTCCAAGTTCTAAAGAAACAGTCCTTCATAAATCCCATGCAGTAACAACACATTGTCTCAAAAATGTGTCCAGAATTTGTACATCAAAAAGTTGTTTCAGAACTACAAATCAATAATACTGAAGTCTGGACTTAGGTCAGAAATTTAATTTACAAACTGGTATATGAAGGATTCAACCATTTCAGATTTTTCTGCTTCTACCTGACAAAGCAGTTTTTCAGACTTTCAACTTTTTACAATTGAAATCATTAATTTAATGGGCTGTTATACATTTATTTTATGTGATCCAGGCCAGCTGGGACACCTAAAGTACTCAAGGTTACGGTTTGTTTATAATTCCTTGATATTTTCAGAGTTCCCTTTAAAATTATGGAGAATCATCTAATTTTCCATCTAGGCTAACCAGGACATGTCACCTTGCTGGAATCCTGGTAAGCAAGATAGACTTTTATCCATACATACTGTATTAAACTTTAGTACTGGGATATTGCAGTCACTAAGGATGTGATGGAATTAATTGTACAATATATTTAGCTGTTCACAATCACACTGTTTGTAAAAATATGAAAAGTTCAGAAATGACTGGCTTCCAATCAGTCCTCTAGGATTCAAAATTAACAGAAAGTGGCTGTGTTGGAGGTCACATGCATTACCAGATAATGAGATTCTTATGTTTAAAGACCATAACAATGACTACCATGAAACCCACAAACATCACACTGAAAACGTTTCAGCACACCTTTCAAAAATTTTGATTACACAGTATAAAAAGGTAAGGTAAAAAATTTTGATAACACCGCATTATAAGTTTATACATTATACAGGAAATTATAGGGCACAGTATCCTCTCATTTATCTAATGCTACAACATCAAGTTTTCTCAATTGTGTAACCATTAATCACATGCATGTTTCAACTCTTTCCAGCAAGATGTTTTCCCTTGACTGGTAAAATCATCAGATGTTAGCCAAAGTAAAAATAATAATAAATAACTGATTCTGCTGGGAATGAGTTTATGTGCTATAAGAGTCATCTAACTCAATGGAACAAATACAGCTGACTTATCCACAGTACTATGACTGAACCATTCAACAAACATTTTGTTTGGTGCAGTAATAACATGCTGTACTGTATAAACTAAGCTTAGGTAAATGTAGTGTCAGTACTTTTACTTACTCAGCCTTTGGGTACACTGCTTTCAGATTGTCAAAAGCCTTCTTTAAATCGATATTTTGCACCTTCATCATAAAAGCTAGAATAACAGTGGCACTTCTTGATACTCCAGCAAAACTGCAACCAAAACGTAACCAATTAAACTTTCATTTCGCTGACAACTGCTCAAAATTGTTTTAAAAATGTCTTACCAGTGCACTAAAACTTTGCTGTTTTTCACTCCTTCCTGTATAAACTCGATGCAATCGTCTAAATGGCTCAAAAAATCAGCCTCTGGCTCGTCCATACATTTCACCTGCTTCAGCAGAAAGTTCCCATTTTCTTCTGCCAGTTGAAGGGGTTCGTTCTCAATAGTAAGAATGTTCTTGATCTCTTTATCGTCGGTTAAACAACTTAAAGCATCTTCCCTGTCTCCAATGAAAACATTTCCACAAATCTGCCTCATTTTACATTCATTTCGAGTGAACCACGGTCCAAACTTTAATCAAAGTAAACATTTTTGAATAGAGAAATATCTTCAAAACGTTTTCGCTCAACTGTTTTCTTACTAGATGCGACAAGAGATGGGAATCTGAGGATGAGTAAGCAAATTTCCCTTTTTTCCCATTTTATCACGTGTAAATGTTACCATGGAAACCATGCTTCAAGTCAACGTTACCAGATGTCCAACCGATCCTACACTTTTAAAAAACATTGAAGTTAAACTCTTAGATGGTGTCAGAAAACTCGAAGCATCAATCAAGATCCTGTTTAGAAGAAACCTGTTCTATTTACAGAACTAGATTAAAGGCGAGGCCTCCGCTACACTTTTCTGAAGTGAACGTTTATTATAGTCTGTAGGAGACAATTCACCAATGCTTTGCTTTGTACCTCTAAAACAATAATTATCCTCCTCGCTAACCTCAGTTGGCAATGTGGTTCACCGTATCTACTGAAAAAAACGCCTCACTCGATAGAAACATGGGAGGCTAGGGGGATTATTGCCCCACTAGAGGAAATATCTAGGGAGGGCTAAGCCCCCCACCCAGCACAGAATCACATACGGCCGGGAGAGGTACTTATGTGATCTGTCAACTACCAAAAAACTAAACTTTCCAGTCGTAAACTGTAAACATTGATTTACACGCAATATGAGGTTATGGTTACTTTTTTCTCGGGCTCGGAGCGTCCTTTACCCAGGATCCCACATGTAGCCCACATGTATCCCATGAAATCCCAAGAGATACCAAGAAATATCCATGGATAATAAAATAAAAGGGTGTGGGAGCGCGGAGATGTTTTCTCCCTAGTCCCCAAGTAATCTTTATAGCTGCAGTTTTAAAATGGCAAGATTTTCAGAAACGATACAAACAAATCAACTGAACACATACAGACCTACACATGACAACAAGATGATGTTATTTAAATCTGCATAATAATATCAATATCAATAATATCAATGCATATCAATAAGTAAACTGATTACATTTGACGTTTACTTTTTGTCATTGTTGAAGAGAAGGACCCTACTTTCCAAACATGAAAAAAACAAACTCAGATCCTGCTCAAAAGTGCTCTCAAAATGTTGGTAGGAGAAAGTCCTAGAACCTCCCTAAACATTAAGGCTACACCCAAGACCTGTCAAGATTCTACCCCTTGGTAACTTTGTCACCCAACCCCCTACTTTCAGATACGTTCCGCTGCCGGTGAAGTAAGTGACACCTTGGAATAACTGCCACCCTGGAATAAGTACCCCACATGACGGTAAAAATACCAGGAAGCGCTTCCCTGGAATAAGCGCAAAAACTGACAGGATCATTTTCCCATGAGGGTAATACAATGCCACAGCATTGTATTACCCTGATGGGAAATACCGTATTTACTTAAATACCGTATTTATTCCAATAGACGCCCTGGGCGTTTATTGAAAAATTGAGCTCCGAAGGGAGGCGTTTATTTGAGAGAGGCGTTTATTAGAGAGGGGCGTTTATTTCAAAATTTAATATTTCAACCTCAAAAATACAAAGTATACTCACGATCTCACGCAAATGTTCACACAATGTCAATTTCACCGTCATCGGCGTTAGTAATAAAAGATAGAAGATTTTTTAACTGCACTTGCAACATCAGAATGAGCGATTAACAACAAAAAAAATTTCACACAATTCAACAATGAAATTTTCACTCAATTTCTATGTCATCGTATCAGACTCAAAAAAGGTCGGCATCTATCTGCGTCCTCAAAATCCGAATTATAGATGACCTTGAAAGGGTCGGGCCTAACGCATTCTTGCAGGACTGAAAGCTGAGACTGGAGCTGTCTCGCTCCAGTTTCACATGGCTGTCCTTCCTTGAAACAGGGAATGAAATGATCCTGAAGATTGAAAAGATTAAGACTGAAAGATTAAGGGCGAAGGGTTTGAAAGGTTCCACAATTTCAAGAACGGTCCCATTTGGTTTATGAACAGCGTTTCTTGGAAGGAGGGCGTTTATTAGATAGTGCGCGTCTATTGCAATAAATACAACATCATATATGTAAAAGCAGGTTACTAACAGAGAAGTATCTCGTGGAAGTAACATGGTCCATTCTACACCCGCGCTAAAACATTTAAGTGTCTTATAATAACTATAGTAAACTGTAGGTACGAAACGACCATGGCAATAAACCCCCCGCCATTTCTATGATGCTGAACGCGCGTTACTACGGCAAATTGCATTTTGATTTTTGACAACTTCAAACTGGAAACCCACCATAATAAATCATATATTTCTACTCTTTTTAAACTTATTACGTAATTCCCATCTCCGTACATTTGAAGTAGAAAAAGCAAGTTGAAACTCGTGGATAATCATAACCATGTCAGCTGCTGGACATTTTTAAGAGCAGGTATTCATGTATCTTACTTGCACTCATAGTTGTCATTTTGGACATAATAACAGAAGTACATCGACACAGGGCTGGACAAGGTCCAAGTTTCTTCAAGGGTTGCCAGTTTCACATTTTCCCCTCCAAATCTTCGAATTTGGCGGGCAGAAAATTCACCTTATAGCCAAATCTATATTCGCTAATTTTGACGTTTTTAGCATGAGAAAATTCCAATGAACATAATTCTTGTTCTCTTTCACTGAATGCTAGCACTAAGTAAGTTAAATTTTGTATTAAATCTATCCAAGCGTTTGTTGTAATGTCGTATTACAATAGTGTGTCGTTTCCGGCACACCAACAGCTATATGCAATGAGATACAGGGGCGGGGTGCCCCACCGGGACATCGGGACATTTCCAGATGGACCCCAAGAATTTGTAATTTGTGAATCCTAATGCTTTGTAGGCAGAAGGCTCCTACATAAAGCGTTATGTAGGGTGCAAAATCCGCATAAACGTGACGTTCTGTGTAGAGTTGTGAAATTTAAAACTCCTGTAGGATTTGCAGGGAGTCACTTTTAATCATTTATATTTTATCATCGGCGCATGTCATCATAAATACATTATATAATGTCAGGGGTTTTTTTCTAGGCTTTTATCTCAATGAATTTAAAGTTTTCACATTTTCAATTCACATCGTATTTTATACTGGCAGCAATCTCCTCACCCCGACCTTACACACCCTGCTAAAAGTGGACCCTTAGCGTGTCATTTCTCGGCCCCTATTAGAGAGCCACGCCGCCACTGATCAGATATGTACGAAGATATGAACGAAGTAGAGAAAAATAATCACAACTTTACGGAAAATTTGTAAATATAAAAAACTTAACGTACAATACTGATGACCGGAAGATTGATTATATTGCATGTCTCACGAAAATGTATATTATGTCATAGAACTAAATTTGTGATTTCGTCATTTAATATATTAGGGACCTTAAGATCTACGACGTCAACTTCAACGACGACGTTTTTAAAATTTCTGCATTTAAAGAAACCACGGTTTATTGACTCCCGTGCTTGATGCTTGTGGCTAGTTTTATGACTGTAGCCTTGGGCTTAATGCAATTTTAAGTAACAGCTTCATTTATTCCGCGAGCTGACGTCTTCCTCAAGACGTGAAAATGGTAAAGGTGCCGTTGTATGTACAACCACGACGGTGTTGAGAATGCCCTGGAGAATAAAAATTATTCATTCTTTGTTTTACATGAAGAATTCTTTTGTTTCGAAGGACGCGTCGTTGAAGTTGACGTCGTAGATCTTTAAGGTCCCTAATATGTTACTAATATTATATGTTATGTAATTCCATTGTATCCTCCGGGATTTTCAAGTTATTATAGAACTTTCCACGTTCTTTACTACATAAAACTTGGAAAATAATGTTGAACATTTCAGATGTATTCTCATTCCAACAGATCCATAAGAACTCACCATCATCGATGTTCACCTTGGCACTCGGTCTGCAGAACAAGTCAAGTGCTCACCCGATATATTTTTGATCTAATAACGTTGCACACTTGGAACGAGTTTTGATTCGCGGTCAATTTCAATCAGTAATTTTAATTTTCGAACTAATTGGAGGCTTTGAGCTGGTGCCAGGTGGTTTTGAAGGTAGAAGTAAATTTCTAATTGTTCTGAATAAAAGACAAGTCTTTAACGGATATTTATGAGAAGTGCATAAGGCATATATTGATAGTCTGATACTGCATAGTCCGTATTATTCGACAGAACACAGTCACACTGCACATTCTTCTCTAGTTTGACTCAGTATTGCACATTTGCATACAAGTATTATGGCCTTGTCCACCCGATATATATACCGAGATATACCAGTAAGTACAATAACGACAAATTTTGCAATAATATTCGTCACCTCGAACAGAGCAAACACACGATATTATTTATGAAACAAATGAAGCTATAGAAAATTTCAATTTCCGACTCGCAATTTACTATTTGATCTTCACAATGCAGCTGAGAACTGAATACTTTCATTTGTAGAACTAGTGGTTTTGTGGCAGCCCCCACACGATGAGAGGGCATGGAAACAACACGAACATTTACTAAAATTTACAAGAACCAGATGCATCTATATATGGATAAACAACACCGAGTTACAGACTCTGCGATTCATAAAAAGGTTGGTTTCGCGTTCCGTACTTTAGGCAGACGAGGTGAAAATCTCGCTAAATCTTGGTAACCGGGTCAAGCTCATCGTCATCTACAACACTAAGAAACTTTCTCATTTTTTTCAAACTTACACTTAATTCCCGACCGAATGTGTCGTGTTTGAAATTGCCTGCCCAGGCTGCAATAAAGCATGTATTGGGAAAACAGGTCACTGCCTTCCGAAACGCCTTTTCGTGGATGCTACTCAACCTAGCTGTACTGCAGATGCACCGCATTTCTTGGATTGCGAACACGCTCTGCTCACGGCTGAATTAAAAAATCAATGAGATCGACTTAACCATCTTTGCTTTTTTCCGAAACTATTCAGTAACACATCTAGGAATTTCGAAGGTCAAAGGTTGGAGGTTTCTATTAAGACACTACTCGGGCGATTTTGATTGTTTCGAGCGAAGTACGTCTAGGTGACAGTTAGAAAGGAGCGCAAAAATCTGTCCCTAAAAGACACATAGACGTTTTCCCACAAAAGAGGCGGGAGTCGCAACTCCACCAACCCCCCTCTAGTTCCACCCCAGCCATTCTATTTTTTTTTTCACTCAATCTCACCCTAAATAACTATAACATTCTTTATTAATCTAACTCCCATCCAAAGGAAGGACCCCAAGGGGCCCGCCCCCATTTCGAGTTGTTAACCTACGATATTTCATTTCATGATAACGCACGGGAGAGAACTTTCGCAGCTCAATGTGGTCGAGGCTGTACTACAGATGAGTAATATACTCTTTCAAACTGGTGACCTCCATTTTTCCCTAGTGTAAAAAGGGTACAAACAGTTCAGTGTTGATGCCAATGAAGATGACAAAACCAAACGTCAACTTAACACAATCGTCGTTCATCCCTCGAGCTATTGTCGTTTCATAACAAGCGAATCTCTCACGAAAATGAACTTATTAAAGTGACTGGCTTAAAGCTTGCTAGACTTTCACACGGCCAGGCAATATTTGGAATCGATTACACTTGGAGCACATGTTAAAACACAATTTAGAGACACAGATCAATTGATAAAAGTTTTACAATATAGCAAATATTTCCTTAGACAATATAAAGAATTTCTCCAGATGGGATCACTTAGTCCCAAACAAACATGAAGTTTCACCAGGTGGACCAAGTTAGCCACCTCAAAACCTTGATAAAATCTTAGTTTGGGTACCCCGCTTTTCGAAATTTCTGAGTTTGCCACTGATTTCATTAATACTAACCTACTTTATTCAAGGTCGAGGAAGTATTACACATTAAATTTAACAAACCAGAACTAAACTCAAGTGTTAAGGCTATCAAAGGACTCGCAATTTTTGCCTAATTGTTGTCGGCTCTACTTTACATTCCGTTTTTCACCAATAATTAACGTCCTTACTCGTAAATAGTGATAACCTAATTATTATCAAGGAATGTCACTTTTGCATAAGGTTTTCGTACAGACTGAGCGACGCGGAAGCAATGTTTGTGGGAAAAAATCAAAGGCAAGTACTCTCCAGTTCGGACCGAACAAACGAGATTGATAAGGAATTTATCATACGTCTCTTGGTTAACGTTCTATCTCATTTTTAACCGGGGTATTCGTGTTGGATGTTGTTGTTTACCTTACCTCGTAACTTTTTCTTCTGGCTTCTTAATTGTTTCCACAAATAAATTATTCATTTCTCCTACTTTTATGCAATTATCTTTGAACTAAAGCGTTAATAGTGCTCAACACTTCTTTATTCTTCGGAATTGTTCATTTTCGATGATTCATTCTATTTAAATTTCATTAATAGCTTCTCGAAGATTTTCCCGCTAAAATTGAACGGTCAGGAATAAAAAGCATATTAGACCGGTCTAATATCGTAAAATGTCGAATTGTTCAGTAGCCAATCAGCATTCATAATTTTGGGCACAGACCGAAAAACGAGCTCAGCCTTACGATAAAACATACAGGAATGCGGCTTGTTTTTGTAAATATCCCGATGGATATTTACAAAAACAAGTTTACTCCGGCTAATGCTAGACGATTAAATGGCTAATGTTGGACTTTACTCCGGCTAATGCTGGACAATTAAAATCGTCCAGCATTAGCCGGAGTAAAGTAACGGACGACTGATCCGGAAAAGATTTAATGTTTACTTAAGTTTGCTAAATCATTTCAATGGCATCATGAGCACTATCGGCGCTTAAAGGCAGACGTGGCTTGTGTTCCTCCCCCAATTTAAACAGTCCAAAAAAATTCTTTTTTTTTGTTTTATTTAAACATATTTATACACGGTAGCCTCATTATTCCATCATAGAGTTGCTTTTCATAGGGTCGTGTGATAAAATACAAGATATTAAAAGTTATATATTTAGAATTGAAATCTAATATATACAGGTAAAACATGACATATAAGAATAAAAATGGTAACAGTGAGATCTCATGACAATTAAAATAAGACGTATAATTAATTTTTTTGGGAGGAAGAGATCCAAATCATGGCGCCTCGATACCAAAGAGTTCTTTTCATGGCATTTTTGTTCAGTTTGGGTAAATACAGATTAGTATTATTACTACTCAAAATGATAGCAGTCCCGATTTAACACATTATAGTAGGATAAGATTAAAACAGCCTTTGCGATATTAATATAAAAAACTTAACGACATCACAATTAAGTGGCCATTTATTTTTTTCATCCAGGGATAAATCCCTCCATCTGTCCACCACTCGCTACACCACCTTCTTCTTTGTTTTCAGATGTGTCAAAGTTCCCAGAACTATTCAAAATGGTCTGGGGCAAGTATTGAACTCTAAAAACTGGAACTATTACTGCATAAATCCAACTGTTCTCCAACAGATATTTTGCAATTGAGGTTAACGGGACGTTAAACTGGCCTGCTCTGTTGGTTCAGTACGAGTTCATTCGAAAATGTCAATCGAATCAAAGCTCTCCTTCTGTTTTGCCCAAAACCACGAGAACCCCACCACTTGATGGTGACATATCGAAGACGCGAGTAGAACTAATCCAACAGGGGAACACTTGTGTGTGTAGCTGTGACGAGTTACCTAATCGTTTATGCTCACACGCTGGTGAACTTTAGTGCTGCACTTGTGAATTGACAATCCGTGCTGCGCTGCACGCTTCTGAAGGCCTATTAATAGGACAATGACGAATCAGGTAAATGAGATCGAACGAATATTACATTTCAGAAGATAAAAACTGTTTATTTGGAAAAAACGAACCTATAGTGGGATCTTTGTCCTTAAAGTCACCATTTAGTTTATATCTGACATTGACGTGCCCCACCAGTTCTAGAACCCAAGAGCCGTAACTGCGTATACCACATTTAGAGTAAGTTCATCTCTTTAAGACTTTGAATAAGCTTACAAGTTCAAAAGCTTGTTCTATATTTACACCGTTCAAGTTCAAAAGAAATCTTTAAGCTGTTCGCTTTTTTTCCAGTCCGATTCATTTCTGATAATTCTGTGAAGAACAACAGGAAGAGTAGGAAACAATTTCAAGAAGTACTCTTTGGGGTTGACAACTTTCTGTTGAACATTGGTTTGAGGCAATCTGTCATACCAGTGCTCCGACGTGTTGCGTATGAATCGCAACAAATCAGTCACATCATCCGTATAAGGACGAGCTCTCCGATAGCTGCTTATGTAGTTCATTACCTCAACATCAATCAGCGACTTCCAGCTTGCAGTGGTCAACGAAGGATCGGCATTTAGTTTCTTGACAACCAGTGAATTGGGGTCTTTTGTCTTGATCTTTGGCTCGTTACCAACTCGAGTTACGAAAACAAATTGTTCTTCCTTTGACAATAAATAGGGATGTTTCAAACATTCTTGAACATTTGGTCTATCTTCAGGTCTGTGCTGGAGCATCCACTTGACCAAATCTCTGGCCATCTCATCGTCAAGTTTTTCCAAATGAACTGGATTTCCTTCAATCACGTTAGCCGTTCGGAAATCCTGTTTACCGTAGGGATGATCTCCTCTCGTCAAAACGTAGAAGGATATCATGCCCATAACTTGAATGTCTGACTGTTTCTTATAACGTACCTCGACCTCTTTAGCGGACAGGCTGTCGACATCATCATAACCTGTAGGAAGAGATTCCCTTGCAATCCAGCCTCGTGTTCCCCTCTCCCTAGTCCAGAGTGTTGTCACTTCACTTAGTTTTCGGCTGATACCAAAGTCAGCCAGAACCATTTCCTTCTCCAGATTTACCAAAATATTTGAAGGTTTTAGATCCCTGTGTAAGATTGCTGGTTCACTACAATGTAATGTTTCTAGACCACGCAATATTTCACGTATGACTTTTGGTCCATATCTTGTCAACTGGTTCTTGCTGCTTTTCTTCACATACTCCTCTAAGGTTTCTTCGCACAAATCGAGGACTAAATACGCATGGTTAGGATCAATGTCTTCCGTGTAAAAGCGATAGTTCACAATATGTTGTTCTTTTCTGACATTTGGAGTGTTCAAGATTTCTTGTTCTTGAAGACCTAATTCTTTACAACTGTCAAGTGGAAGAGATTTCACAGCTACCTCCGTACCATCGTCACACAACCCAATATAAACCCTTGTTCCATCGCATCCTTTGCCAATGATAAAGTCAGGTTGGACACATGTACGATATATTCCTATTCTGGTAGTCGCTGACGGTTCTGTTTTGAGCTTTTTAACTAAATTTTCCAGTTTGGTCTGATGCTTTATGGATGCTTTTTTCCACTTAACTTCACTTCTTCCTGCTGATAAAATAAGATGTAAAAGTGTTAATTGTTATATTCTCTCTTCATAAACACGACGGTATACATATACAGTCATTTAAGAGCGCTTACAGAAAGGTTACTTAATATATTTCCGCATTCCTACCTGTGTTGAAGAAGCACAAATTATGTAAAGGTGCCATGTCGTTGTCACAAACGACTATTACTAATATAAAAAAGATTTTTGATGCATCGTGTATATACCAGTGATTCACGACTACATCAGTATGTACAACACTTCTGATCAGTTATCAGAACAAAGTGGTTGTGGTAGTAGTGAAGGCTTAACTAAAAGAAGATATTGGTATATATCATACCTCAAGTGATGCGTTGCACTTTTAAATAGTTTTTGAAATCCAGTATTGTAAGAGCTGACTATGGTTAATTTATACATTCTTTTGTCAAATTTCGTTGAGAGTGCTAATTTTACGGGCAGGAAAATGCCCTAATAATTGTTATTTGAGGGTAGATTACAAATACCTTGTCGCTATATTAGTCTAAAATTTCTTCTGCTCTTCCCTACTTCCCAATAACTGCATGGCTACGCAACTGCCGTCAGAAGAACTGCATCTCATTCTCCTTATCACACCTAATGGTTCCGCGCACCCAAACGTTTTCTTTTTACAGTCAACTTTCGTTATTGCGGACACCCTGGGGACTGTCATTTGGTGTCCGTAATAGCGAGTGTCCGCAACAGCGGGGTGCGAGAAAAATGACCCATAGTCAGGCTGTAAAATATCTTTATTATGTATTACTGCTTTTTTATTTTAAAATGTCCAGCTTCTTTCAGTTTCTAGTTAACATTTACTGTGATATATAAATACAAAATACAAATTAAAATACAAATCAAAAATTTGTATTGAGAAAAAAATATTATATACCCAAACCAAAAATCAAACTGTAACATGAATCAGTGTCAATTGCCTTTTCCTTCACTGTAAAGCTACGATAACGTAACAAAACTCAGTGGACTTAAGCGAAGTTAGTAATCCTGTTTTAGACAAATACTGACAAATACTAACAAATTCATGGCAAGTCAAGAAAAGTGTGAAGAATAAAAGTCTTATTCTTGGTTGAGAGGCCACCATGCTTACAAAGACGAATTTCATGTCAAATGAAATTGACATGACTCTCGTGCTTCAACGTGAACCGGAAAATGCCAAAGATGCACATGTTGTGGCCATAACAGAAAATAACGGACGAATTGTGGGGCATATCCCTTTAGGACTGTCCAAAATTGTTTCTTCATTTTTGAAAAGAGTAAATCACAGAGGAGAAGCTGTCATTTGTGGAAAGAGGGTAAACAGATGAGCTGGCCTGGGTTTAGAGATTCCCGTTCTTTACAAGTTTTATGGTGAACATAGATATTTGACAAGACTTGACAAACTCATTATTGGCAGTGATATAGCCAGGCAGTCCTTGCGAGACAAACACGAAGGAATAGCCACTACATAGTCTACACAAAAGCGCAAGTCTGTCAAGAGCATTGAAATAGCATAACAAAGTGAAAAGCCTCGAAAGTAATGTAAACCGAGCGGAAGAACTTTGAAGATCGCAACATACATCTTGGTTGTATTGAAAGACACGTTTATATTTTGTCTGTCATTTTTGTCGACAGAAGTAATGACGAACAGAATATTAAAAGAACTTCCGCTGACAAACAGCAGGTGTCCGTTGTAACGAGAATAAAACTATACAAATGTTAGTTTGGGACCGCAAGAAGTGTCCGCAATTCCGTAATAGCGAGAGTCCGTAATAGCGCGAGTTATTTCAATACATTTCATAGTAGTTTCGGCCGGGGATTTACTATCTGTCCGTAATAACGGGGTGTCCGTAATAGCGGGGTGTCCGTAAGGCGAGAGTTGACTGTATTATCTTTTTTTCCTAAAAAAATTTTCTTCTAAAATCTGGAAATTTCTTTCCTATGCTCATTCTGAATTGCTGTCCTCACATTCGATTTTATGTATTGTCTTTTCTTGTCTTCACTTCCAAATTGCCTTATAACAGGCTGTTACATGAATATGGCACGACGGGCTGGCCCGGTTGACTGCAAAAACCTCCAAGATAATCCAAGCTGACAAAACAGTGACATATGCTAAGTGCTGTTGTAGGATAATAACTATTATAAATCATGTGTACTAGTGAAGGCGGATTCATAGAAGACAAATTTACTGTTGCAAGGATCTAAATAAAGTTAAGTTGGGAACAACCAATGTTCTTTCATGAAAACTGAACGCTACAGGTACACTTTTCCTTGTTCTATTTCACAGAGAAATGTTGCTTAAAGTACTCTCGTGTGTCCGGCATTTAGCACGCCAAGGTATTGCGTTTCGGGGACATTGTGAGTCAGTGGAATTGTTTGAAGGTAATTTATACCATTCTAATATGAAGACCTGGCTTCAAAAGATAGAGTATCCTTCCCTGAAATCATAAATGAAATCATAATGATGATGAGTCAGACTGTGCTACGACAGATTTTAGCCGAAATCAAATACTCTTTTTGGTTTGCTCTTATTGCTGATGGGGCTACTGATCTTTCTCACAATGAACATGTCTGTATACCAGTTCGCTGGGTAGAATGTAACTATGGCATCCACAAAGATACCCTTGGCCTTGCTCAGCTTCCAGACACCAAGGCGCAAAAACATTTTTGGTGTAATTAAAGATGTAATAGTTCGATGTTCTTTGCCGATTTTCCAGTGTAGAGACCAAGCTTTTGATGGAGCCTCTAATATGAGTGGCACAAGTAATGGGGTTCAAGCACTTGTCAAGAGTGAGGAAAGTAAGGCTTTATACGTCCATTGTTTGGCACACAGTTTAAATTTGTGTACAACATGTCACTAAGAAATGTGTCCATATTCGGGATATCATGGATTTCACTCATGAACTAGTGCAGCTAATAGAGTTCTCACCAAAGAGGTTACATGCCTTTGATAGCCTGAGGAAAGATGCAGTGATTAGAGGTGAGTCTAGTCCTTCCTTAAGCACTTTATGTCCTACCCGCTGGACAGTGCGGCATGCTGCTGTCAACAGCATCTTGTTGAACTTTGAGATACTGTTGCAAACTTTGGAAGAAGTTGAAAAGGAGGGTGATGAATATGCTGCCAAGGCTCATGGATTTCGTGTGCAAACGGACTCATTTGATACATATTTTGGGTTGAAACTGGGACATCTGAATTTTTCAGCCTCTGAGCAGTTGTCAATCAATCTACAAGCACAAAATATCACTATTCAAGAAGCAACTTGTGGTGCTGAACTATTAGTGTCTCATCTGAAGTCTCTTAGGACTGAAGCGCAGTTCAATGTATTTTGACCTAGTTGTAGTGCAGTCTTCCTCATTAACAAATGAACCAAACCCTCCACGTAACAAAAAGTTCCCTAGAAGACTTGATGAAGGTCACTGTCCTCACCGGTACCTCAGTCCCAAACACAAATATCGCCATGACTATTTCGAGACACTTGAACTAGCTGCAGGTGAAATATTGAGAAGGTTTCGAAAATCAGATATCTGAACAGTAAAGGAAATCGAAAAACTGCTCCTTAATGCTGTCAACAGAAATGATGATCAACTTATTCCTGAGGTAGTTCCAAAGTTCTTGGAAAATGACATTGACTCAGAAAGGCTGAAGGTTCAGCTTATGATGCTGCCTGACATGATCAAGACAGCTTTTGCAGGTGGCATGGCAGTCAAGAAAGTGACAAACTATTGCTCAAGCAATGGAACAGAATGAAATTTATAAAGCAATGTTAAGGGAAATTGACAAAATTTTGGAACTCTACTTTAAATTCCAGTGACATCTGCAACCGCAGAAAGATCATTCACTGCTCTACGTAAGATTAAAACGTTTTTGAAGACATCTGTGACACACTGTAGACTTAATAATTTATTTATGCTTTGTGTACACTGTTCTAGGGCCGATAAAGTTGACCTGCAAGCAATTGCTAAAGATTTTGCAAATGTCAACTCACGAAGAATGCATTACTTTGGGAAGTTTTAATTAAAAATATTGTTATGAATATGATGACCCAGCTAACGGTGTTAAGTAAAGACATAATGCACACATATTATATAAAATCTTCAGTAACATCTTCAGAGTGAATGTTTACAACGTAGAAATGGCTTAAATAGCTTAACTGTCACAAAATTAGAAAGTGACAGGATGGGACAAAGCAATGTTTTTTAAGTTTTGTTTTTATTTTTTTAAGTTTTTCAACCCCCAGTTAAAATACTTACGGCTCCAAAGCTTATACTCTCTATGGTTCTGTCTTACACAGACAACCATAATCTCCAAATTAGAAGTCACGTAAAAAAATTAATCTCGTCTTCCTTTCCATATGCTGAACTACGTGTTGTCTTTCGACCAGTTTGTCGCCCAAAAGATTATTTTCGCTTCAAGGACCGATTACCACTATAAATGAGATCTCATGTTCTTTGTAAGTTTACGTGCCGACCCTGCCAGGTGTCGTATGTTGGCGAAACTTGCCGACGCTTACATACTAGGATCTCAGAACACATGGGTATATCGGCCAACACCGGCAAAGCAGTTTCAGCAAGCACACTCTCCAGAGTCTTGTCACACCAGAAACAAACCGGTCATAATATCTCTTTTGACGATTTTTGTTTTGTCCTCCGGTGCCTCTCAACTCAATGTTTCAATCCGAAAATGCTTACTTATTTCTAAACTCCAACCTTCTCTCAATGCTAACATTCGATTTTTTTCTTTGACACTGTTTTGATAATTTAATTTTATTTTACTTTATTTTATTTTTTTTATCTCAGTGTTTTTCCCCCTCTCATCTCCATCTGTCAATTTCCGTTCCCACCTGGTTACGCGTCTCTGACTCCTGTTACCTTGCTTTGACCCATCCTGTCACTTTCTAATTTTGTGACAGTTAAGCTATTTAAGCCATTTCTACGTTGTGAATACTCACTCTGACGATGTTACTGAAGATTTTATATATATTATGTATGCATTAAGTCTTTACTTAAAACTATTTACTGGGTCATCATATTCATAACAAGACTTCGTTTTCCTCCTGACACCTCAATTACAGATGATTTTGGTTAACAGATATATAAATATTGTTGTTTAGATATTGGTGCCATTTTGTGTATATGTAGTTTTTTAATTCAATAGCAATTTGAATAACATTTTCCAACCCTTAAAATTGTCAAAAATCTCTCCCAAAATGCGGAAAATGGCCTTTATGGGACTCTAGAATTTCAAAATATTCCGGGGAGCATGCCCCCGTACCCCCCAAGCAGAAAACGGCCTTCGCCCTCGTCAACTATCACCTCATAGAAATCGAGAGCGAATAATCTAATTGTTAAATAGCAACCAGGTTGAAACGTCATTGTTGCCACGGCAACATAAGAATAACTTTTCTTTTTAACGGGCTTTGATGCTTAAAATGCTATTCCTTACAACAATGCATTATGTTTCATTCTCTTCAAAAATATTTGTTCACTAATTTTTGGCGTTCAACTGGCAATTTTTAAATTTTAAAGAAATTGTTTCGAGTCATTTTAACAGGCCATTTCCAAATGGCCTTACCTCTACTTTCGAACAAAGGCTGGGGAGAAACCTTTATATTAAAATGCACTTGATTTTTGTTTTGTTTAAACGCTTGTAATATTTTAAACATAATCATACTGATTGGTCAAAGATGGCATTTCTTCAATCATGACATCCCTCTCTGGAACACCAGTGCCATCCTCAACTTGCACATCGGAATCTGCTGTTTAATAATATAAGTATTTTATTTCTTTGAAACAAGTTCACCATCATAAGATCAAGATTTCTCATGCATTAAAAACCAAAGAAAAGCAGCAACGTTCTTATATTTTAACTTGCCTATATTTGTTGAATGAAAACTTTTTTTACCATGAAAGTGAGGTAATTCATTCTGTTCAACGTATTATTCGTTTTAAGTGCTGTCAAAATTCCTAAACCAAAACAAATGGTTCAACGCTTTTACATTTGGATTAAAAGCTGCAGAAGACGATTGAATTGCTGCCTTTGGAGAGGTATAATTTTGTTCTCAATTCACGTTGATAATTGGTGCATTTAAGGGAAGCTAACTATCCGAATTTGCAGTCTTCGGAAATTAGTGTTTTCTTCCAAAATAAGACCTCAATTTTAAGAATATAAGATTTCTCTAAAACTTATTACCAACATTCCATTGTCCGTAAAACATCATGACTTGGTGCTTATTCCGCATATTTTTTGTGAAGTTTCTGAAGACGAAATAGAATGCTTACTTGAAAATGCAATCCCAAAGAAGACGAAAAATATTCTTTGCAAAGTGTGTTCCTACTAAAACAATTAGATTATTTGCTTTTGATTTCTATGAGGTCATAGAAATCTCGAGCTCATAATCTAATTGTTAAATATTGAGTATTTCCCAGTTTATTCCAGTCATGCACAGTCAGACCTTACCTTCACATCCTTGTACCAGAGCATTTCCTAATCCTAGATTCGCTTCTCCTTCTTGCCTTTTGTCTCCTCGTTCTTGTGCAAGTATTTTGGCTTTCTGATAATATTCCATGGCTATCCGATAATCACCAATGTTTTTGTTTGCATGTCCTAACCAAAGGTACGCTTCTACTTCTTGCCTTTTGTCTCCTCGTTCTCGTGCAATTTTTTGGGCTTTCTGATAATATTCCATGGCTATATGATCTTCACCAACGTCTCCTTTGGCACGTCCTAATCCAATATACGCTTCTACTACTTGCCTTTTGTCGTTTCTTTCTAGGGCAATTTTTTCGGCTTTCAGAAAATATTCCACGGCTTTTTGATGTTCATGAATGTTTTCATAGGTATTTCCTAACCAGAGGTACACTTCTACTTCTTGCCTTTTGTCTCCTCGTTCTTGTGCATTTTTCAGAACTTTCTCATAATATTCCATGGCTATTTTAAATTCGCCAATGTTCTTACTGGCATCTCGCAACTCTAGGTATGCGTTTCCTTGTTGCCTTTTGTCTGTTGGTTCTTGTGCCATTTTCAGAGCTTTCTGATAAGATTGTCTGATTATTTGATATTCACCAATATTGTTATTGGCAAGTCCTTAACCTACAGTCAGGAGGAGAATATGTTGAGACAATCGTTTTTATGGTAGGTGAACTGTGTTGTTAAGTCAGAGGTGGTTCGTGTGATTTTCCCTCCCTCTCCTCTTTAGCAATGTTGATCAAGCGGATAAATTTGACTTGTCCAACACTCAACCGTAACAGGAAATCAACACTGATATAGGGGGGAGAGTAAGTGAAGGAGTAAGATGACCTTTTAGCATCATTTTTCATGCCTGAAAGCAGGTTAGTATTAGAGAGTTCACAAATGTCTCAACCATTTTACACCCGATTGTCCGGAAAGAGGATATATCATTCACACCGCAAAATTACTTTTTTTCCTTACCTAGTATTGGGTTATTTTTGAGGATTTTAATATTACTGGACCTTAAATCACGATTTTGGCTCCTCTAACGTCCTCATAATTTTTTGATGCGTGATTTTATCGTTTTTGAGTCCATTGATCATTCGCCTTTTTCCCATGATCACTGGTCCATTAAATGAGTCCACATTTGTTGAGGCTGAATTGCTCGAAATGGCACGCCCATTCGGTTCTATGCAAACGACTGAGTCATGAAAGGCATAAACAAACTGCAGATTCCACAACTTGTGTTTTAATGTCTTTTAACTACACTCAAACGTGTAGTGTTTGTCGGACGTTCTACGCACGTGAGGTAAGGGGGAGAGATATGCCATTGTTCGCGATAGATGTTCTACAGAAATTTACTAAAAAGAGCGTGGTAAGTACATAAATATCATGATATTCTAGGATGCTGTAGAAGAATTTAAGACAAAATCTGTTGAATGAGATATTTTCCACCTTTTTAAATCGGCCAGAGCTACGTTTGCCAGGAGTTGGGCCAAAACGACAGAATGCATCGTCTTGAACGATTTCAGAAGCTTTCTTGAAATGATACCTCACTATGACTTTCACCTTATGCTACTCAGACAAATTACGGTCAATCTTCCTGCCCTCAAAACTCAGTATACTAGAAACTTTGGGCTCGAATCGGAAATTCCGACTTTCTTTCATGACCAAGTACACTTTCACGCTCATAAATAAAAACGCAGTCATGCACGACAGGGACATGGATATTTTGTCCGTCCAATTAAACTATTGTCCTTCAATAATCAAGTTGCGGAACAAGATCACGTAGAGATGGCCACTTGCAAATAATGGTTTTCCGCGTTTGTGTTATGTTCAGATCAATGACGATCTTGTTGTTCAAGTGTTCTTTAGAGTTGCTAAATTGCTAGAATTGTATTTATTCATGAATATTCATGAATAATTTGTTGCCACCTGGACGGTTTATGCTTGGACGATATACATCTCACATTTAAATATGAAATTTTAATGAACCCTTTGTTTATATAGAGTGTAGACTGTATATCGTGTTCGATATGATATCAAATTGGGCCTTATAGATAGGGGTATCTCGCACAAAAACTGTTTCAGATATTCTCCAAAGAGGAGAATGTCAAATAACAAAACATATAAGTTCAAGTTGTGAAGACGATGTAATTCTGATCTATGATTAACACATCCATTTACTTTTCAATCTGTTAAAATTCACCTAACTTTGTTCTCTATCAAACAATCATTGAGTCTGCCCATGCTCAAAACGATGCTGTGAATGACTCTTTCGTCTAGATTTTGAAAATGCTCTTAATTTGCACTGCGAATTCTTCAAGCGTGTCGTAATTCTCTCGATCGTCCTGCTTTTTAACACTTCGTTTTACCAAGTTAAATGAAAGATGTTTCGTATGGTATTTAAGTATGACCATCGAGCAGAAATTCGAAGTGGATTTGCAAGCACATCGTGGCGCGCCTTTTCAACGTCCTAACTCTTCAGGATAAAATAACCATTTCTGAAAAATATCCGAGAATGTGGCCAATTTGATAGCCGCAATAATTTCTCAAAATTAAGAGATATCGACGGGGACAGTCAATATTTAATCCACAGCTAGTACGATGATGAAAAAATCTAGATTTACCTTCGTCTTACACGGGCATTCTCAGAGTCTTCTGAAAGCTAGGTTCCACGTTAAACCTTCCCTTTTCCTTGTCTGATTAAGCAGTTAATAAAACTAAGTAACATCAAAACAAACAAATAATTTTACAACTAAATGGAATGTTTTTCAAAAACGAGGTTATGTCTCAGGAAAACACCACAGAACTAAAAACAAACACAATAATACAAGTGGTAAAGTAAAATACTGGTATACAATTAATGCGAACAGAAGTAACGTAGTGGTTAAACAATTAGTTTGGCGATTTAATCAATGTTTGGTAGCGTTAATACGAAAACGGTGGATAAAATGGAATTTTTTTAAACCTCAAATAATGACGTTTTAATGAAGTATTAGGAATTTCAAGATAAATGGAACTGTGTTATGGGGCCAAGACCCAATATCCAGTCAAATTTTAGCTGGTTAGTAATCTCAGCGGGAACGGAAGTTAATTCCTATGTTCACGTGAATTAAAAAATGTAAAGAAAAATGTCTGTCGTTCTACGAGGCAAACGTTCCAGCCCTCAAGCGGTCGATACTGTACATTAGAGTTGGAATAAATGAGCACTTAGTAGTTTCTTTCAAAAACCAAGGAAAACATTTTAAAGGGCTGCCTTCTTTCGTACTGTAAAGGTACATTTCACGGATTATAAAAACAATCTAATTTAACCCTGGATAACTCAACAGCCTTTTACTGTACACAGCGTTTTACTGGGCGGCTTTTTTTCACAAGAGGCTAATGTTTTTCCGCAACAATATTCGAAGGGAACTTTTTAATATCCACAAAAAGAACTAACTTGCACTTGGTGGAAATATATAAAAAACTAGTAGCCTAAAATGGCTGCTTTAAACAAGAGATGGTTTCCGAGATTTGTTTTTTATAGTTATTAGTTCTTTGTCAAGGAAGGCTAAAATGCAGGAAAAGATTCCAGGCTGGACAAATCTATGTTGAACGCCGGTGGAAAGAAAAGTTTCACCTCATCATTCACTTCTGTATCACCAAGAGTATTTCCTTCGCCAAGTCAGAATGTCGCAAACTTTAGCTTTAGCAAAAAACGTTTTCCAAGTATCATTGTTTCCTGGCCGATGACTTTAATCACATGCACTGTCCTCCATCTTAATAACTTTCCATGCAACATGTGATCTAATTGGTTAATTATCATGGAATACGTATCTTTTTTTGTAAGAAAAAGGAAGAACTTGATCCTTCTTTTATCAGCAGTCGCAAAGCGACCATTTTTCGCTGCAGCTACGTCCCGTGCGCATGCTCATTGCAAACCCTAGCGAATAAATTCGCTTCCTATGAAAAAAACCGCTTGGTGGGAAATGGCTTGAAGAAAGAAGATCCTCGACAAATTTTAATTGCAAATTTAGAGTGTCCAACAAAGAGTTTAACACGGATCTATAAAGTTTTTCTAGCTGGTGTGTTCTGAAAAAAGAATTTGAATCACGGCCTCATCACAAAGGGTAGCTTTTGTATAGAATTACCAAAATACAAAATTTAAAACAACATTCCATCATATTTTCTACACATTAATTTCATTATTTATTGGATAATCGCTTTCACTGTGGCTCTCTCCAACAGTGAGAAGTACATGTGAAACGCTATTCCCGTGAGGGATGCATTAATGGACAGTATAATTGTTACAAAAGCATCTAAAATCATCTAAAAATACGTTGCCTATTTCCGGATAAAAGCATACCTCCGGGAAACTGACCAGAACTAAAAGAATTCGATTCTTTACACCACAAACTAGCAGTTAAGGAGATTCATTGCGCGCAATGCTAACCATGTTCCAATATATGTAGCACCAAAGCTTTGTAATTAACCACAATGAAACATCACAAATTTCTGCAAAGTGTAATAGGCCACTTGCCCAAATAATTCACGTGGTCCAATAGCAGATATGGAATTGTGAACCCCAAAAACGCACATAGAACGGCAAAGTCAGTGAATAAAGTTTTCATTTACAAAACTTACATTAGCTAAGAAAAATGGGATCAGATTTTTATGCCCTCTTATTATCAGAATAAATTTCTTTGTCAATTGGAAAACACCGTTTAATAGAAGATTTTGCATTCAAAATTCAAGAAACAGTTTAAAACGCATTTTACTGTTTTCACGCTAAATTTTGGCTGGTATGGTGAATATCTAATAAGGTCAAAAACCGTTTTGATTTCGGTTGTAATTCGTCCCTATGATAATTTAGTCAATAGGTGGTGTGGTTGCTAAGGATGAAACCACTCGTTTTGTTCATAGTTGACAGCTCTTTCAAAGTGGGCACGTCGGCTGTAACTTGAGGCAAAGAATGCCCAGTATGAATTAAACAGATATCTTGAACATGGACCGCGTTAGCATCGGGCTTTTTTTTGTGTCAATATTTGTGAGGAAGATGCCAAGACGGAGGAACTGGTTAGCAAAAGAAAGAGTAGCAGTCTTGAGTTGAAGTATTCGTTAATTTCTAAGACGCAAAATGTTGGCCATGTGCTGTACAGGAAGCAATCAAAAAGTCTGTAATAATTCGGTACATTAGTAGACAAACCCTGATCGAATCCATCCTTGTTCCGGAATTCCATACCAAGAACAACCCCCTCATTCCTTTCCAACGAAGAGTTGATATTAACTATTTTCAAACGAGAACAGGAGTATACCAAAGGTCTCGAAATATCTTCCAGATCTCTAAGAAAAGGCTACGGGAAATCTCGTTCAAGGAATAAATAAAACCTTCAGGAAGAACCAACTCGACTGTCATATCATCCGTCTGATATGGGAATAGTATGGAAGATGACCTTGCCGTGGGGTAATACAAGTTGGACGGAGTAGATCTCAATCTTTTTGTTACTGATCAATACTTCAATACTCAAAAGGGATGCGAATTACGTAAAACGAAACCTTAATAGCTGTGTCAAGGGAGATAGCTAAATAAATTTGAACCTGATAGTAACAGTTATTAAATTCTTTAATTTCAGGTCAACACAAATACAACTTGTCATAAGTTAGCCACGGCTCCCATTGCTCTGTTATTTTTGTTCTGTTTCTCCTTTACTTTGGTTCCACTGGTATTCCAAGCGATATCAAGCTATGTCTAACCGCTGGAAGCACAACTTGGAGCGATTTCTTTTTCAGAACGATCATCATTTCTGCAGAAAAACCTGATTTTGAAATTGGGTTGGAGCTGAATTCGCCTAATGACTTTTCTACTGCTTATTCTACGAACAATAGGGCGGATTCCTTGCATCGCAAGCTATTATCATACCGGCAGAATCGGAATGATGCAAAGATCTATTCAAGTGTTCGAGTTGCTATTTTAACACTCGTACGGAAATTCAAGCGTGGCAAACGCTCGTTTGCGTTTTACTCAAACTCATCCGCGACATTTCATTGCATACTGGAAGGCGACTTGGTGTTTAAATTAAATCCTGGGCCTACAAATAATGATGACCAGTCAACCATCTCAACTCATTGTTCTCGTGGGCGCTGCGCTGCGTTGTCTACCCGGTCAGCAGTCTTATCAACTGCGCCAAATGTCTACCGATTGCCTTTTCACAACACCTCACACGGGATACCTGTCCACACCACAAGCATACGTCAGCGTGATTATAATCGTTCTTATATGAGTGCCAATTTAAGTAATCTTTGCTCTCTTAACCGTGTTAGCCAAGTTCCCAATTCGCGGTTTTGCAAGAACTTTACTTCGTGTCTGTTAAATGCTAGATCGGTCCGCAACAAGACTCTGGTTATCAAAGATTTTGTTGTTGATCATGCAGTTGATTTGTTTGGTATCACGGAAACATGGTTGCATCTGAAGGGAGATGACGTTACTATTGGAGAGCTCTGCCCGAATGGTTGCCGTTTTGTTCACACTCCAAGACCGGCGGGGACTGGTGGAGGTGTGGGACTTCTCTACAAACAAGGCTTTTGTACTAAGACACTAATGTGCCAGCATTCTTTTAAATCATTTGAATGTATGGACGTTACATTTATAAATTGTAAATCTATCCGAGCTTTGGTAGGGTATCGTCCGCCGGATATTGGTGCTGCAATTGGTTTGTTCTTTGAGGAGTTTTCTAGTTTGTTGGAAGAAGTTGTTGTTTGCTCAGAGGAACTGCTTATCATCGGCGACTTTAACTTCCACATGGATGATAAGGCTGACAGATATGCGGCACAGTTTGGCAGTTCATTGGAGTTGTTTAACCTGAAACAACATGTGGCTGTTCCCACTCACAGGAGTGATCATATTTTAGACCTTGTTATTTCTAGGAAGGACGCGGAGGCTTTGAAAGTCAATAACCTTGTTGTAATGGAGCAGTTAATTTCTGATCACAAAGCTATTTGCTTTCAGCTGAATCTTCAGAATCCGCTCAATGAACGAAAGTCTGTTGTTAGCCGCATGCTCAGGAACTTTGATTTTGAGGCCTTTATTAAAATGATCATCTCGTCAGGCCTACTGGCAGATGGCAGTGATCTCCCCCTGGAGTTGGTGGTCAACAGGTATGATAACGTCTTGCGTGATACCATGGACATATTGGCTCCGGTGAAATCTCGGACCATCGTCCTTCGTCCAAACACCCCCTGGTATAACAAGGACATTGGCAATGAGAAGAGGAAGCGGCGCAGGTTAGAGCGCAGGTGGCGCTCTAGCCGTCTTGAGTCGGACAGATTGAGCTGCATAGAGCAATGTAGTGTTGTGAATACAATGCTATACAAAGCCAAATTCTATTATTCGTCGGTTATCCAGGATAACGTCCATGAAACCAGACTCCTTTTTCGATCTATAGATAAGTTACTGCAAAGGCAAACTAAGAAGCATTATCCTTCCGCGGATAATGATCAACAACTTGCTAATGCTTTTTCAGAGTTTTTCACTACCAAGATAGAAATGATTAGTGAAGAGCTTGTACTTAGGAAAAGTGAACTTGTTCACTCCCCTGGTCTGGCCAGGCGGACCTGCCTGTCACGGTTAAGTGATTTTGATTTGGTTACTGATGAGGACGTCTTGAAACTGATCAGAGGTTCCACTATCAAGGCTTGTAAACTTGACCCTCTACCAGCAATCATAATGCGTAGTTGCTATTCGGCTCTTGTCCCGGTATTCAAAACGGCAATCAATCTGTCGCTGTCGACTGGATCGATGCCAGAGGATCTTAAGATTGCTTCGTTGCGGCCGCTACTGAAGAAACCGAATGCTGACTGTGAGTAGTTTTCTAACTTTCTCCCGGTGTCCAATTTGACGTTTATTTCAAAACTGGTAGAGAAGTCTGTATTTGTGCAGTTGAATAATTATCTTAAGGTTAATGTCTTGCACGAACGTTTTTAATCTGCGTACAAAGCGCACCACAGTACAGAGACTGCACTGCTAACGATCACAAATGACATCTTACTGTCACTGGACAGGGGGGACAATGTATTCCTATTGTCACTGGACTTGTCAGCGGCATTTGACAAGGTTAATCATTCTTTGCTACTTTCGCGTCTGGAGAATTCGTTTGGCATCACAGGAACTGTTCTGTAGTGGTTTCATTCTTATCTGTCTGGCCGATCTCAGTTTGTCGAAATTAATGATACAAAATCGTCGGTTAGGGATCTGACTGTGGGCGCTCCCCAGGCCTTAGTCCTAGGTCCCATTTTGTATATATTGTACACCGCACCACTTGCTGAGATAATACGAAGTCATGGACTCGACTATCATTTCTATGCTGATGATACTCAGCTCTACATATCGTTCAAAGATTGTGATGTCGCTGTTGTAAGGCTGCGCATAGAGAACTGTGTCGCTGATATATGTCATTGGATCGACGTAAACGAGCTGAAACTCAATCACGACAAGACAGAAATTATGCTTCTTCACTCGAAGTGCCATGCTCGTCCACTTTTCAGCTATTTCAGTATGGGTAATGAGAGGCTGACAACCACCGCCAATGCCAGGAGTCTGGGAGTAGTACTTGATGACAACATGTTATTCGACGTGCACGTCTCAGACATTTGCAGATTATCGTTTAACCAGCTTAGGAACTTATCAAAGATAAGAAAGTATCTCACACAGGAGTCTAGCGAAATTGCTGTGCATGCTTTTATAACATCTAAACTAGACTATTGCAATTCCATGTTTTACGGTTGTAGGAAAATGCAGTTGAAGAAGCTTCAATATTTTCAGAACACTGCCGCAAGAATCGTTACTCAGACTCGTAAATTTGATCACATTACGCCTGTTTTATTTGACCTTCACTGGTTTCCTGTTAGTTATCGTATTGTCTTTAAAATTCTTTTGCTAGTTTTTAAATCACTTAATAACCTTTCACCTAGCTATCTGGCGGACAGACTTAGTTATCAATCGCATTCCAGGAACTTGCAGTCCGCATCTAAGCAGTCCGCATGACTTCACAGTACGGCGTAACTTACATATAAGAGACGTTAATGTGATATTTTAAAATTCTGATATTTTAAGATCGGCTGAGCTTTTATAATTTTATAGAACAATTTGAGAAGGTCAAGTTGCCCAACAAAGAAATATAAGCTTTTATAATATTATAGAACAATTTGAGCAGGTCAAGTTGTTCAACAAAGAAATATGACACCTTTACGGCAGACCCACACACTGCGACAGTCAACTTGAAAAAATCGAATTAACCTGCACGGGATTGGAAGTCACAACGTTTTGGTTACTGTCCTCTACTTTACCAATTGAGCTATCGAGTCAATTGGTTTTCAATAAAATTTCCTCTTCATGTTACCCTGAGGATGACTCTTACCTAGAATTGAAACACAGCACATCCTCACTCGTAAGTGTTAAGTGGGTCGCAAGAATTCCCGTACAAGTTATATTGGTTCAACCAGAACCAATTACTAGCTCCAATTAGTTCGATAACCAGTTGATAAAACAGCAGCCCAGTAACCCAAATCTTGGTTCGAACCCTGTAAAGTAACCTCAAGTAGCCTTCTGGTATAATATGAAACCATTTGACAGTGACTGGGTTAAAGTTAGTTCATTAGTACAACAGCAGGATACTAACCGTTTCACTACATAAGATTAGTCTGCGAGAATAACTGACAAGGAAAAGCAATATCAGTCCGCACAAAGTCGTATTCTAACCCAGACGTACGAATATACTTCAACATACTTGTAAGTAGTGAGCAGTAATACCAAATGCTGGATAAACAGATTCACTACTTAAAGTTCCGTCTCATCGTTTTGCACCGAGCATTAGGGTGATTAAATTATCAACTAAAGCACGTGAGTTCTTACTACAAGCTTTACCCGATCATTTGAGTATTCCAAATTCGACAATATCACTCTTGCTGATACATATATACGTGAAAAAAAGCATTGGAAAAACATTTTTCTTCGACAGAGTCAAGACTGAAAGTTATAGCGTCGACCACATATTGCTCATTATTATAAAACATTCAAAAGCGAGCAGATATCTTAAGTTTGCTTGTTGAATCATTAGCAATTTGGTTCTACTAGTGCAGTTCTGATTGCTGAAACTTTCTTACTGCCGTCGACAACTAGTTTGAACGCACACTGTAAAGCAACAAACTAACTATAAAAACCTAAACTTTCCATGTACTCATTACTAACACGTTTACGTGTAAATAATGTAAGCTATTGAGTATATTTGGCTTTGGCGTCTCACTAAGTTAATATCGCGCATTGTCGTTTTCAAAAGACGATGGTAATGATTCAAATCTACGTTCACAATCTGACTACCTTATATTGAACCAAATCCACGTTCACTGTCTCAGTTAAATATAGCGCTGACTTTGTCGTTCTCATAACAGTTCTTGAATTGTAACTTCTCTAACGACTTCCTGTGAGTGTCATTGCCTTTAGTACAAGAGTTCACGAACAATTTCATCTTTAAGAATCTCAACTTCGTGTCCATTTGTCTATGAATAATATATATAATAAAAACTGTTACGGATTGAACATTCGTCCATCATTTCATAAGGTTTCTCAGAACGCTTGTTAAACCTATACAGTTCAGAAATTACGTTAAACTTCCACTCATCGACACAGAAATCTGATCAACTGTTAGAAGTGTCATTAGTAAACGATTCACAATCAATATCCGGCACGTACACAAAAAATGAACGTCTCTTACTCAGCAATAACGAAGTTAAACCAAACTTAACTGTGACTGGAAATTCTGCTGAAAATTATACCACAGTCGCCAATGACTTGACGTTTGAAGTAGATCCAACTGAACTCTTCATAGAAATGTAGAAATCACGTGAGGTTGCTTACCAATGGGCGGTATTATATTAATGTGAACAAACTTTTTGGCTGTGATTTATGGGTAGGGATGTATATCTCCATAATACTTCTACTAACGCTTCGACAGAATCTAAATCAAACTTCAACTTGCGGGCAAGTGTTATTTAATTTTCAATTCTTTTCTGATCGCTTTATTCAAGGAATTAGTTTGACGAGGCGTCGCTAGACTCTAAGTTGAAAATATCGGGAAGGAAATTAAAAAAGGTGCAAAATATTTGTCCCAGTTTGTTATCGGTCTCTCAATTGTAAATCATTATGTCGGTCGATTAACTTTATTCTAGTTCTAATGAGAACACGACGTTTGAGACAAATTAGTCAACTGACACCATTTTCAAAGGCGTAGATGCTACCTGTCGGATTTTTAAGCGTTACCTTTTTCTCTCGCTACTTCACAGACATTTGAATTCGTCCAACAAACCCACAGCACGTGGCGCGTTGCCCATTGCTAGGGTGTCTTAATCGCTCATGTCAATGGACAAAACTACAGGGTGTCCCCAAAAAAACGAAAACTATTGAAATCACTTATTGTTAAAATTTGAATGCCCTACGAAAAAGCTGAACGTAATGATGCGTAAAATATTGACAAGATGCATGTATTAAAATTTAGGTAAGAAAATCGCCTTGTAAAGTGCGCGATTTTTTGCCCGTGGGAATGTATAAAATTACTTATATCAATCATTTATGCACTCGTGGGGATCAACAGAGTGCTAAGGAATTCAAATTCTAACAATTAAATTGTTATTGGTGATTTCAATAGTTTTCGTTTTTTTTGGGACACCCTGTATATCTTGCGTCATATAGAATAAATGTTGAGTAATTTGTTTGAAGTTTTGTTCCTCCAAGTCAATGACCATCTAACTTCTATACGCCATGACCATTTCAAAGTATTCATAAACAAGATATTCTTGTACACCACTGGAATGAGGTCTAAAAATATTTACTCTTTCATGCTTTTTTACACCTTATGCTTTGTTTTCTTTTGTTTTTTCTTCGTCCTTTTACATCTTCGGTTGTTGCAATCTTTCATTGTACAACAACTGTATGCAAAAAAAGGTTGATTAGCAGAGTTCAAGTTTATCTACATAATTCATGAGATCCCTATCTATAATTAATATTTTTGAAGCCTGATATGTGTTAAGAGTGCCACAAACAATTGGTAAGGTTTTCAAATATTGCTTGTTTTAATGCCTGCCGCCATATAATTCGCTGTCTTGTAGTAAGCCCCACATTATAAGGACCTTATGTAAATCAGGCCCCCATGTTTCAGTGCTTAGTCGAATTGGAAACACTTCCACGGTGAGATTGTGGAGGAAAAGTAAGCCAACCACAAAAGCTTGTGGTTCACAATGGGCGCAAGTGGCACCAGAGAGCTACAGAAGAAGAGAAGAAGTCGTTTATTTTCTCTCACGATTGGCTCATCCCTGCTGTGCACATCTTTGTGTTTTCGTCGTAGGCGAACAAATTTTTCTTCGTGCATGTCATATCAGTCTAGTTTAGGTCAAATAATACTCCAAAATTAAAATTTGTTTACAAACAAATCTCTTTGAGTTAATAAAAAACACGGAAATATTTAGGCGTTTGTGTTCGGCGAACTGTCACTGTGGTGTCAGCAGGTGAGAGTATTTGGAGCAAGAACTGAAACGACAGATTTGTATTCGAAGCTTTTTGTTAATTTGGCAATGTACAAAATTCAATTGTAAAATTAAGGCATGAATTTGTGTGGTTGAAATTGATAGGGCATCTATAAAGGAGAACCAGATGCTTAAAGTAACTTAAACTGCGTAAATTAAAAAACCATGTGGTAAAGTAGTTATAAAAGAAGTAGTAGTCAGGGTACTCATGAAGAAGTCACGCAGACACACACAGAAAGAGACAGAGAGAGACAGAGAAACAGAAGACAGAGACCGAGAGACAAACAGAGACAGAGAGAGACAGACAGAGACAGAGAGACAGAGAGACAGAGAGACCTAGACAGAAAGAGAGAGAGAGAGAACATTATTTAACAACGGTAGTTTCTATCAATGTTTACATTGGTTTTCAAGAAAACCGTTACTAGTATAAAATTTAACTATGTACAAATTTGTCATAAAAATAAAAAAATAAATAAATAAATAAATAAATGAAAAATTAAAAATAATGAGAGTTGATAAGTTTCTTAAAATTATTTACAGAAGATGCTTGTTTGATCATTGATGGTAGTTGATTCCATAATACAGCACCGCTATACATTAAACTACGTTTTAAATACTCGGACTTAGGTACTGGAATCTTTACATTTACCTCAGACATTCGCAAATTATAATTGTGAGTCTGATTAACATGAGTAAACATTTCATTTAAATAATTTGGAGGAAAACCATTAATGATTTTGTACATTAAGGTGGCTTTTTGTTGCTTTCTCCTAGTTTCAAGATTGCACCAATTTAGATTCGATAAAATTTCATTCGAACTAATTTCATAACCTGATCTTGTTATGATTCGAGCAGCTCTATTTTGTAATTTTTGGAGCTTATTTTTTAAAACGGTGCCACAATTTCCCCACACCATACTACAATAATCGAAATGAGGAGTTACAAATGCATTGTATACAGATATCAACTGGGGTATTGATATTAAATTTCGCAAAACATGAAGCATCCTAAGCCCTTTTAGGGATAATTTCCTCATTTATATGACATTCCCAACTAAGTTTTTCATCCACTAAAACGCCGAGTAGTTTTGCCTTTGACACCCTTTTTAAAATATTACTAACAAGCCTAATATTTGGTTCAGGTACTAACTGCTTTAATCTATAACTAGAAGTTATAGTGATGAACTCAGTTTTAGTTTCATTAACAGAGAGCTTGTTTGCACAGAGCCACTCCTTCAAATTCTCGACATCATAATTTAATATATTTTCGAGCTCATCAACAGTTTCCGCAGTAGCTGTAATCTGTGTGTCATCAGCAAACATGCCAGGCGAAGTGAAATCTAAGCAGTTGGGAAGGTCATTGATATAGATCAGAAATAGAAGTGGTCCTAAGGTAGACCCTTGTGGGACACCTGTAGATAACGGTTTCATTTCGGATATAACCCCGTTACAGTACAACATTGAGATCTATCTGCTAAATATGAGGAAAACCATTTTAATGAAATTCCATTAACCCCATACATACTTAACTTATTCAATAGGATGTCGTCATCAACAGTGTCAAATGCCTTGCTTAGATCAAGAAGTATTACTCCATTAATGAAATCATTATCAATATTTTTGAATCATTTCTCGGTTGTTTGCAAAAGAGATGTAACAGTAGAACGTCCACATCAAAACCCTGACTGAAACTTACTTAAGATGTCATTTTTAGTGAAGTGTGAATAAAGTTGTTCAAAAACAAGTTTCTCAAATACTTTAGCCACAACAGGCAAAACAGAAATAGGCCAATAGTTGTTTGGATCATTTCTAGAATTTCCTTTATATACTGGAAACACTTTCGCATTCTTCCAGTTATCTGGGAAAATACCAGAAGGAATTGATTTATTAAAGATGTAATTCAAAGGTGACCTTATTACAGGACCAGCAAACTTAAGTATCCTGGTCGAAATTTTATCTAAACCAGATGCTTTGGGAACAAAAACGTGGCCAATAAATTTTTAACTGTTTCTGCTGTGATTACTGAAAATTCGAATTTAGATTTACTTGGTTTGACATAGCGAAAGAGAAAGAGAGAGAGAGAGAGAGAGAGAGAGAGAGAGAGAGAGAGAGAGAGAGAACTTTATTTGAAAACGGTAGTTCCTTCAATTTTACACAATTGCTTTCCAAGGAAGCCGTTTTAGAAAAAAGATAAAATTGAAAAAGTCAAAAAACTTAAATTAATATATCTATTGACATATATAACTATTTAGTAACTATTTACAAATTATTTACAAACAATTTACATATCAAAGTCATAAGATTTTAAAGAGTTTTTGAAAATGTTTAAAGAAGATACAGATTTTATCGATGATGGTAAATTATTCCATAATACTGGACCACTGTATGCTAAACTGCGTTTTGAGTATTCGGTTCGAGGTAATGGAATTTTAAGATTTACATCCGAATTTCTCAAATTGTAACCATGAGTCTCATTGACAAACAAAAACAATTCTTTTAAGTGATCAGGAGCATTACCATTTACAATTTTATACATCATATTGGCTTTTGTTTGGTTTCTCCTGGATTCTAGATTACACCAGTTTAATGAGTTAAGAATGGTGGTTGACCTAATATCATAGCTTAATCGAGTTATAATACGAGCAGCTCTATTTTGGAGTTTTTGAAGCTTGCTCTTTAAGACAGTGCCACAATTTCCCCATATAAGACAACAGTAATCAAAATGGGGGGATATGAGTGCATTGTATACTTCGATCAAATTAGTTAATGGAAGGAGATCTCGTAATTGACGAAGCATCCTCAAACCCTTTAGAACTTTTGGAATAATTATTTCATTTACATGAGTATCCCAAAGAAGTTTGTCATCTAACATAACACCTAGCAACTTAGATTTTGTGACTCTTTTAATAGCTTCATTATCAAGTTTAATTTTAGGATCCGTTGTGAACTGATTAAGTCGATAATTAGAAGCTATTGCAATAAACTCTGTTTTTGTAGAATTAGCAGATAGTTTATTTGCACAGAGCCATGTATGCAGATTTTTAAGATCGTAATTTAAAACATTTTGAAGATCATCTACAGTTTCAGCAGAAGCTGTAATTTGTGTATCATCTGCATACATACCAGGAGTGGTAGATGTCAAACAGTTTGGAAGGTCATTGATGTATAGTAAAAATAATAGTGGACCTAAGATGGATCCCTGAGGAACTCCTGTAGTAATAGGTTTGAGTTCGGACTGAACACCATTGACCATACAACACTGATGCCTGCCATCTAGGTATGGAGTGAACCATTCTAACGAAGTGTTATTGATTCCATACAGACTCAATTTTTTTCAACAGAATTGTATGGTCAACAGTGTCAAACGCTTTACTTAAGTCAATGAGAACTACTCCATTAATGTAGCCACAATCAATGTTTTATACCAATTTTCAGTAGTTTGTAAGAGAGCAGTGACAGTGGAGTTCTCAGACCTAAACCCGGATTGAAACTTACTTAGAATGTTATTTTCATTCAAGTAATGATATACTTGATTGAAAATAAGTTTTTCAAAAACTTTAGCTACAACTGGCAAAGGTAAAGGTAAAGTGGTTTTATTTATACTGGATAACCCTATCAGCTATCTGAGTTGGTCTCCCTAGAGGTCCAGTAAGGGCCTACCCTCATGGATCCAGTGTTATCACAGGAGGAAACCGGAGGACCCGGAGAAAACCTGCGATGCTTGGTAGAGTCAAACTGGGCAACACTCTTCTCACATGTGACCGAGACAACTTTTAATCAGATTACTGCACGTGGCCGGAATCAAACCCTAGTTACAGTGGTGAGAGACACGTGCACTACCACTTTGCCACCAGCACCCCATAGGTCGATAGTTATTTGGATCATCCTTGGCATTACCCTTATAAGCCGGAAAGACATTTGCATTTTTCCACCTATCAGGAAAAATTCCTGTTAGGATTGATTGATTAAATATAATGCTTAGAGGACCACTTATAACTGGAGCAGCAAGTCGCAGAGTCTTAGCCGAAATCTTATCGAGACCAGAAGCTTTGAGGACGGACAGTGTAGAAAGCATATGCCGAATAACTGGAGAGGCAATTGTAGAAAATTCAAAACATGAATTGCTTTCTTTAACAAAAGTCTCTGGCGAGATGGAAGTGTGTGGGATATTTTCACTGATCTTACTACCTACTTTTGAAAAATGATCATTAAATATTTTAGATATTGAATGTGGATTAGTGACAACATTTTCACCAACATTTAGTTCCATCACTCCAGTGACCTTTGACTCTCGACCTAAAAGAGTATTAATTGCTCTCCAGGTATGCCAGCTGCTTTGGCTGTCATGATTTATTTCTTTTGTAAGATAATTTATTTTAGCTTTTTTAATTGCAGCATTAATCTGATTTCTTGCACGTTTGTACGCTTCAAATGTGGACCTTGATTTATTTAAAATTGATTTCTTTTTTAAATTATCTCTTTTGTACATCAATTCTTAATTTCAGGAGTAAGCCAAGGTGAAGATTTATTTCTTATTCTCTTCCTTTTTAAGGGAGCATGAACATCTAATATCTTTATAATTATATTCTCCCAAACATGAACCATATCATTGGTATCCTCAAATTGTTCTAGGAGGTCCCATTGAGCATTTTGAAGGTCAGAGACAAACAATTGTGGATCAAAGTTTTTCATGTTTCGACTTTCAATATATTTTGGTTCACTGTTAATTGTTTGAAATTTCCTGACACTATATATCAAGTAATGGTCACTTATACAGGTTTTAATAACACTTGTTTCTACCATGTTTTGAGGCTCATTGCTTAGCAAGTGATCAATCAGGGTTTTAGATTGGTCTGTCACTCCAGTATAGTCTGTGATCAACTGAGTAAATTGATAAGCCTCATAAAGAAACTTTGTAAAGGCACATAATGGATCAATTGAAGTTTCTGAAATATCACAATTGATATCTCCCACTATCAAAGTTTCTTTACCCTCAGTGTCCACAGCTTTAAGGAAGTCTTCAAACTCTCTAAAAGCACTGACTGAAGATTGCAGTGGTCTATACCAAGTGGCAACAATAATTGGCCTGACATTTGGCTTGGAAATTTCAACTACTAACATCTCCAAATTAGTAGGCACTATGTCACCACGTAATTTGTAGTTAATACGATCTTTGATATACAATGCATATAGAGAGAGAAAGAGAGAAAGAGAGAGAGAGAGAGAGAGAGAGAGAGAGAGAGAGAGAGAGAGAGAGAAATGCCTGGTGCAAAGTGAAATGCCTTGTACAAACACTGCACTATGTCTCGAGCTTCCACTTAAAATAATGCCATTCATGTTTCTATCACACCGCAGAGACACTCAAGGAGTTTTCTCTTAGTTAATAAAAGCACGACACGTTTATGATTTTCCTTCGCATTTTCCTTATGATGAGTTCTTGAAGTGAAATTTAAGAGTTAGTAGTGGAAAGAATTTTGAAATTGAAAATGCTATCAAACACCACTTTATAGCCCACGTGTATTTGTTTTGTGTCGAGGATTTTTGTTGGTATTCACAAAAGTTACAAGCTATATCGAATAAGGTTTTCAGACAGTCCTAGAATGTGTAACGCTTTCTACCGTCGGCCGGGAACTGCATTCAAATTATCTGTGCAGCAACGCGGAAAAATGCAGAGCGGGTGCCAGCCCATGTCAGTCGGCGTGGCAACAGTAGTTTAACCAATCGCATGGCTTGAATTTATTATTCTAATAAGAACGCTTCCGAACAAAGCGCACAAGATTTAAAGTTGTTAGCGTCTTAGTTCTTTTCTGCTCGGATTGGTTTTGCATTATTTTATCTGGCTAGCGCCAGGCGATTCTACTCAGCAAAGGCAGACATCTGAACAAGATAAAGTTAAATTAACCCGTTGAACTCTAAAAAGACTGGAACAATACCAGCACACTGTATTTTAAAGCCAACATGGAGGCTGACATGTAGGTCACTTTGCAGGTCACCCAGTCCCCTACGCGATAAAACACGCAACCTAATGCGAAAAAAGTAACAAATTTCAGATTTTTTGACGGTTTTCTTTTTTAGCCCTAGTACGTATAGGATAATGTTGGTAAGACTGCATATTTGTCAGAATCAACTGTCAATAAATAGTAAAGGTTCAACGGAACTTTTCCCTATGCGTGTTTTTGACCTACATGGCTGTCCCCGTGTCGGCTTTTTTCAATTGTGAGGCCTGAAACAACGAGATATCGTTTCAATCTTTTTAGAGTTCAATGATTTAACCTGGGATGAAGCTACAGAATTTTTTTTGCACATATCTTCAAATTTATCCATGAATCCTTCTTATCAGCATCGAAATCATGTAAAACTCCACTAACGAAACAAGGAAACCGAGGTAAACTTGTTCCAATATGACGTGAATGTGTAGTCACTTCACTTGCCATTGTGGATGGTTAGGCGCAGACATGGATGGCTGACGAGCTTTCAGCCCGTTTTTGTTATCCGGATTCGAGTGTACGCCACCAAAATAATAACGGCGCAACCCAGGGTTTTTGTAAGAGAGGGCTAACATGTTAGATAGCATTTTGCTTGGGAGCTCTCAAGGAATACTCCCTCAGGAATATTTTATATTTTACAGTCTTTACAAGGCCAATTTCATCATTATGAGTTGACAGTCCTTTTACATAACACACTGGTAAGGTGACGGAAAATTATTGTATGGCACACGTTGTTCGTGAGAAGTATCATACCCTCTACGATAGACACTTTTAATTTTACGTTACTTTTCAATATTTTTCTTTCGTAGACGAAAATTGAAATTATTTTTGTGGCTGCAAAGGGACGGGTTTCAGCCACATAAGGTCCCCCTTTTACATGCGCTATTGCCAAGTAATGAACAGTTTAGAAATGTCCACCACCGTCTGCACCAATCACACCGAGGATTTCTGTGGAAAATTATTATTACAACTGAAGTTTGACGGGTGTTATAGGGTGTGGACATTTCCTCCTTGTTGAATACAAAGATGCAATTACTTTTTTAAGTGACACGTCATTAGTGTTTAGTTGCTGGGACACATTACTCCTAGACAGTTAAAACTCTTTGCCGAGGCTCGTCAGGACATGTAGCTCGATGACTTCTAGCACTGCGTAGGGTTAAGGCAAGCGAGAATGAAGTAAATTTACTTGGTAGCCGGTTTCACATAGATATTTTAAAAGAAAAAGGCTAGACTTCCAATGAAAAAATGAAATGTGATAAAACTGCAGAAGATTCAGTAACCTGCTTTTAGTGCATGCTGTCGTCATAACGAATAAATTTTATCCGTTCTTTACGAGTTGATCTTATAATAATATGTAAGATTGTGTATCTATTTCGTGACGTGGCATTTCGTTTTATTAACAGTTGCAGTACAAAACATGGATCAAGACACTTCTCTAATACCTGAACAGGACATGGTGTAGAACCTTCCTGATATGACGCAAGTGTACATTTGTGAGAAATTAGACGTTCGAATGCCCTTCGGAAATGATTGCAGGGCTTTGGCGGATGAAATAGGGATGTCACCTCAACAAATAAAAAATGGCAATGGAAAAGAAGGAGAGGAGGTTTTAAATCCAACAGAGCAAATTTTACAATGGTGAGGATCAAAAAATGACCCTACTGTCAGGTGATTAGTGGAGATCTGACGTGAATTGAATCGTGAAGATGTTGTTGAGATTATTATGAAAGAATATCAACAATAGTAATATATTCTTCAACGTGCATTATGTTTCATTCTCCTTTAAAATATTAACTAATTCTCAGGGTCTACCTTGTATTCGTCAACTTTCACAAAACTGTACCCAACAAAATTAAAATGAAGAATAAGAATAAGAATTTTTTTCTTTTTGTTTTACTGTCCTTTTTCTTAAAAGTTATGGGTATTGCTCCCTTGACACTCCCCGCACTGTAACCCTTGCCATTAACCTTTGGTTGAGACACCACGGGTATGTTTTTATCATGAATTTCGGCAATATAGCGACTTGTGAAATTGAGCTAAATTTATTACTTCCTAACATTTAAAACAAAATTTTTGCACATGGAAACTCACGTGACAAGTCAGAAATATCGTCAGACACAGAAGGCAAAGGAGGCTGGTCAGATTAAAATATGCCTGTTGACAACGAAATTAACAGGAATACTGATAATCATACTGCTGAAGAATTTGAAAGAAATATTCCTTTAAAACGCGATTCCTATGGCTACACACAGTTGATATCATCTCTTAAGTTATTGTACAGATATATCCAAAATACTAAAGTATTTGAATAAGAAATTTGGAAGTTATTCAAGAAAGTGTAAGTTCAAGATGTCCGCCATTTTTTGGTCACGCGGGAGACTGTAAAACTACACCGAATTCAACAAGTTTCCATGTCCTAACGATCACAAACAATAGTGGAATCAGTAGCGTAACCCGAGGTTTCTATAAGGAAATGGAGAATTAGGGCAAGGACATATGGTAGGATAAACAATCATATTAAGCGGTGGTACTTTGGTCACATTTTGGGGCCACGCTTTTGAGGGGCGCCCCGTGATTGTTGGATATCAAATGACATCCTTGCTTTACTTTCGTAAGGAAAAAACCGAACGCGTAGAGATCTACGATGTGTTGAAAAAAATCTTGAAAACACCGTTGCTAAGCTGCGGGAAGTATTGCTGAATATTACTTCGAACGGTTGGACTGCGTGGATATTATCGGTAATTGTCTAATGTCATGAATAATGAGCGATCTACTAAGTATCTAGTACGGTCTGAAATTTAAGAAATTCATAATTTCTTTAATTTGAAGGGTTCGACGTCATCATCCAAAAGGTTTCTCCAACATTAGATTAGCCATCAGTTTAGTGAAATGCTTATTTTACTGTACATTTGCTTTGTGGACAATGAATTAAATAAAAGAATACAAGATATGATGGGAATCTGAGGTGTCAAGCTAGCAACTTCTTGCTGCACCATGCTCAAAATGTTGGTTGGTTTGTTTTTGTTCATTTTTCTGTCTGTTTCTGTCTCTTTTTCTATCTCTCTCTGTTTGCCTCTTTCTATCTGTGTGTCTGTATCTCTTTGTATCTCTCTTAGTGGTTTCGTGTCATTAGAACTGTGTACTGGATAAGAATTTTTATCAATGATGACACGGCTAACTATTCCAATATTAATGTTCATTTGGATAGTATCATTCAGAAAAACACGATGTTAAATGAAATTTTATATGTTAGAAGTGTGAGAGCTTGGAAATATCATGAGATGATAGATGAACGATCGTCAAGCTCTATCCTCAGAAAAACGATTTCTGAGTCCCAGAAAGACCTTCTCATCGGTCATCAGAAGGTTGCGGGTTCGATCCCCGTCTGGGGCTCAGAAACCTTTTTCCTGAGGATAGAGCTTGTCGATCGTTCATTTATCATTTCATGATATTTCCAAGCTCTCGTACTTCTAACATGTAAAATTTTATCTATATCATTATTAATATATAGTGGTTTTTCTTAGGTCGCACATATATGTCGAACTTGCACCTGGGCTCTCCATCGGAGTCTTGGTAGCTCAATGGTTAGACCGTATCACCGGTCATCAGAAGGTTTCGGTTTCGATCCCCGTCTGGGGCTCAGAAATTGTTTTTCTGAGGATAGAGCTCGACGATCGTTCATCTGTCATTTCACAATCCTAAATCTCGGCGAGGTACAGACTGCGAAAGCAATGTAGACGTGTTGATCGCCTCTGGGATAGGGATTTTATTCTCTTCGAAAGTATCATTAAATTTACGCGACGTTTGTTGAATCCGAGGTTAAGGGTTATGCGACCGAGTTAAAGAATATCAGGTTTGGGTTAACATCTTTATGGACAATCACGTTTGTTTATGCACTGGCATTAGGACCTGTTACAGGGTCATGAACTGAGCACGATACAGGGTAAGAGAGAACCTTAACCGTTTCCGTTCTGAGACACGTTACCTTGTCGAGTAAAATCGTCTGGTATTAGCCAGCGTAAAATTTAAACTCGAATATGACCGAACAGAGAAAGGTGATTAGTATTGTTTGCCTTAGTTTGAGCTACAATGCATTTGTGATAAAGCCAGTTGGAATTGATTTCCATGTTTACGACAAACTTTCAGTTCTATTGAATACATCATTTTGCAGTCACACACATTTAACTTTCGATGGGACATCCTAGCAGGCAACATCAGATTAGAACGGCATTATTTTGTTTGAGTGGGATAACAATGTTTTAATATATCATTTTATTTACAGATGAAACCGTTGACAAAAAACCCGCCCAGGTTAGTAATGAACAGGCTGAAACAGGTGGGAAATTTTGTTGTTTAATAAGTTAGTAATGCTTTGATTAAAAAATTACGCCGAAATTTCGAATTCTTAAAGTGGCTTCAGGGCTAACTTTTAGCTACAGGGGAATTAGTATCTAACTATAATTTGACACGCATGAGTGGATAGTGATCTTGTCGAGTACTTATATTTTCGGTGTTCGTCTCAGTAAATTTCTTTAAAGTGCCTATGCCGTGTGCACGGGGATTTTATATATTTACATCCTTTGGATTTTTCCGATAAAAAATGTAGTATAACTTGCTTCTGGAAAATTTCATCTTCATGAACAGGCGTGCGTTTGACGTGGGGCATGTGTGGCAGTTTGCCACACGTGACGAAAATTTTACTCAAAAAAAATACACAAATTTTTAAAATTGCCAAAAAATTTTCCAAAATGCCGTAAAATTGTTGGGAGGTGGGTGGTGGGTATATTTCTCCATGGAACTTCGAAGCTAGTCGGCAGATTTACATACAAATTCGACAGATATATTCAGTTACTAAATATTGAATATAATTTGGTTACTTTCAAAACCTTCCCGGCTTCCCGGGTAAGCATGCGCACGGACCTCTAACGGCCAAGCCTCGAGATTACCGAGCCTAATGGTTCGACTTTTCCGACCAACTGGACAGAAATTTTGCCTTGCCCCACGCGAGAAACAAACCAAACATGCGCCTGTTCATGGAGATTTTCAAGGTGAAAGTTTGTAATTTTGTAGTTTGGCCTAGAGCAAAAACGTTGGTAACAACTTACCAGAAATGATCTCAAAGTGGGAACGACTGAGAACAGTCGTAAGTCATTTAAATAGTGCAAGGTTAGGTTTCTGTTTGAAAAATTCGATTTTGGTTTCGAAGAATTGCTCAGGATAGTTCACAAACCTGCAAAAACGGTTTCAAGCATGTCTTGTTCCTCGAATACGGATTATAGTCGAAAAGATTCAGGTTCGCGAGGAATTGAAGACTGACAATATTTTTCTCACCTTAATAAGATTGTGAACAGGAATCCAATTTAACTCACAAAGAAGTCGGACCTAGAGAATATTTATCGGCTGGTTTAAGAGAAGCCTTGTAGCCCTTTTTTGTAGTTTGAGAAGATCATCAAGAAGCCTGTTTTAGACGACATGCCGAACCTAATAGTCATTTGGGTCGACTCCAATATGCTTAGCTGAACATGTCTTAAGTTCTCCTGAATCGTCTGTGGGCTTGTACCATTCTGGAAACGTATACCATTAGAGAGAGCGTTTATTCTGCACAACGTATGTGAATAAAAAGATCCTATTGAACAGTGCTTTGGAAAAAAAGAATTTTTTGCAGGGTTTTAGTCTGAGAATTTTTAATGATGTACATGTAAATAGGACAGTTTATAAATAATTTCGCTGCTGATCGTTCGTTTGAACCATCTTTAACCCTCAGGATGGACGCTGATGTCTGAAAGCTCGGTTTTTTCTTTTTTTGTAAAAATAAAATATTGCTGATTGAATACATACTTATTAAAACTATAAAAGAATTTTTATTCGATTCAGTTGAAAATAGCAAAATGCGCGGCTAACTACCATTGACACTCGAATTAACTAGCCGTGTTTAAAGATGGGCTCAACCAGTGAACTCAATTTCCATATCTGGAATGCAAACTCCCAGTCATTTGGCCGGATAAAAAGTGAAGCCAAGATGGCCGCCCATGGAGGGAAATTTTTTTACGTCAGTTTCAGTCCCCAACGCCGTCCTGTACGTCAGTTCCAGTCTTTACACGACTTTAGTCTTTAGTTTTTGTTTGGTTCGGCTTCAAAACATTCTCAACTATGGAAAAAATGTTCAAGACGAAATATTACTGAACCAATTTTACATAATCGGGTATTCAAAAGGATTTAAAAATCCTTTGTTGCGCAAGAAATTTGCTAAATTCTCGAAACCTGGTAAACTAACGGTAAAAAATGGACATGAACTTGGTAGTTTCCTAAAGTAATTTATCGAGACCGTTTTATGAGGTTTCTCGTTAGTTTGATAGTTTATTTTCTTGAAAAGTATAACTTGTCACTCGGTTTGACTTTGTCGAAATATATTTAAAGTTTTTAAACTCATTTTTGTCTTTGGAAGAAATATTTTGTGTGTATTTTCAAACAAAAGCCCCTCAAAAAAGTGTAAAAAGTCGTGAGGGAGACTAAAACTGACGTACAAGACCGTGTAGGGGACTAAAACTGACGCACAAAATTACCCTCCATAGGCGGCCGTCTTGGGTCAACATTTCATTGGCTAGTTAGCATTCCAGATATGGAAATCGAGTTCACTGTGCTGAACCGACATTGGGCTTTTGCCAGTTTTGAATCTTATATCATTAGAAAGAGGGTTAAATTCGACACAGCATATGCGAATTAGAAAAAATCCTATGAAATATCGACCAAAAAAGAAGTGTTTTTATTCGACTAAGTCGGATGTTGCAAATTTTACCGCTAATTACCGTGAATGTTCGATTTAACTATTTATGTTTAAAGTCTACTGAATTGCTTTTGGGGTTGTCCAAATGTGGAATCTAGTACGAGTAGAAAAAGCGTGAAATTCTGCAGAACATAGGCAAGTTTACAAGAATTCTATATCCTTTTTAACAGCATTTGAGGTTTGGACTTGTGAATACTAAACTAATTTGGCTGTTAAATCAGAATAAAGCTTACTGTTAAGGTGACAAGTTTTCAAGATGGCGGAGTTTTAAGAATTGATAATGAAGTTCCTACTTATTGAGGGTTTATTCACTACAAGGGAATCGTTCTTCATTCAGTTTGATTGACAGAGTTCTGTGATCTTTTATTGAAGATAAAAATCGCCCTTAAGTTCTCCCGAACGTCGTTATTCTGAAACAATTATCAATTAAAGCTTCGTACGTATTGCAATGTAAGGTAATGTGCACTTTAAAATAACTGTACGTTAAAATAGCAAGTGATGATGTGATTATAGGTATATCTTATCGATCCGCTTATCAGGTTTTTTTTGAGACCTCAGTGGTCTTTGCAAGGCAAGTATTTTGGTGAATATAACCGATTTTCTGATCGTCTGCCCAATCATCAGCCAGTTTCAATGAAGTAACATCAAGTCAACTTTGGGTTCTTCGTGAGATAGAAGACGCAATATCTCCGCTTTGTTTCATCATAGTCGTAGAAAAAAGCGAGCTCTTGGCAATACTCTAAGGGCTGTCAAGCGTTTGAGGACCATTACAAGAGTTTAAAAAAAAAATACTAGGGTCTTTATTCGGTCTAACATCTTCTTAAAGACGATAAAGAGCCTCTAATCAATCATCCTCTACAGTGGCCATGTTGAAATGTTTTCAGTTGCGTGACTATTAAGGTCAGAATTGACTGCATTTCACTCGAAGAGCAAAGATACCACGAAAGGAACTTGTCAATTAAATATATTTAGAGGAAACTTAAAGATGCAGTCCTACTGAATGTGATCGTTCCTTACTATATCTGAACTAGAGAAGAAAGAGTTTTTTACGACACAAAATGAAGATTCGGGCAAAACAGACAGCGAAATTGGTCAAACCAATCACAGCTCATGATAGAAGCAGTTTCAAAAGATTAATAATTGAATAAAATAGAAAGATTGGGAAAATTTTTGACCATGACTGCAAAAGCTGCTGATGTGTGATTCTGATAATGTCTATGTTCCCGGATACGACAAAGACACTAAATGTACATGCAAATACAATTATCGCGCAAGTACAACTGGGTGATCGGAAACAGCAAGCAACTAGTCGCTGTTGCTTGAACGCATCATTCTTTTTATTTTTGAAGGTACTGATACCACGATATCCTTTCGTTTGCTTGAAGATTGAATGAATTGTTAACATAAAATTTGCTGTACTGATTTCTACATGTAAAAAACTAAAAAAGAAAAAAAGATTTCGGACTATACAGTCATCTTCAGGTGTATAGTCGCATACATTTGTGTTTTTAATTCGTTCCCAGCGAGACCTCTTCCCTTTGACGAGTAAAATCGTCTGGTGTTAGCCAGAGTAACAATACAAGTCTTATCCCTCCGGTAAGAAGTTAAACTTTACCACTCTTTTTATATGTAGACCCGAATGATCGTTAACCACATTGAAAAATAATTTGATGATCACTTTTGCTTTTTTTCTGTTCAACTGCAAGTCGTGATTTCATGTTTGACTAATGCCTACACAAGATCAGACAGTTACTACGAAGAAATTGCACATGCTCGTAAACTGAAGAAAACAATTATACCGATTCACTTTGAAGAAATTAGCAGTTCACCAAGCGGTATCACCCACATCCTTGCAAAACTGGCTTACATACGTTTTTATGGGTCCGATCGAAAGTTTGACGATGTTTTAAGCAGTATCAGAAGATATCTGAAGGTTTGCTGGCTTGGAAATAACAATAATGCAAACTTTTTAGTTTCATAAAGGTGCATCTCAAGGTATACCGCCACAACGTTTAAATAACATTAGATAATGACTGTACATTCATTTGAAGAGAAATTTCTTTCCCATTGTTTTCAAAAGATTCAAGGTTCCACGAGATCAGGACAATCAGCATACAATAATCATATCATAATAAATATTTGATGAAAAAATAAAAAGTCTAATAAGAATTTACTGTGTACAATCTAGGGGTTTTGGTCGTATTTAATATCACGGGCATTCACGCGTTATTACGGAAGGTTAGGGTTACCACAATTTCTCGTACGTTTTACCAGATTTAAGAATCATCAACGATTCTCAGTATGTAGCATATGAGCGTGAAATTTCATCATTTGATGATGTGTTGTTGTTGCGTCATTATGACATCATCGTAAACCGACAAATTCTATAATTTTCGTGGATTATCTCGCACACTCCACACCAAAGGCTTGAGAGGGGCGAACGTACTAATCTTGGCACGTTTGGGGTGTATTTACCTGGGTATAGACTATAGGAAGAAAATCTCGATAAAAGATTCTAGAGACAACGATGGCGACAAAGATTGTGAACAAGACAGCAGATGAACGGCAGGTTACATTGGCCATGAGTAATGTCTTTACGAGAAAATAAAGGAGAACGAAAAGTTAGATTTCTGGGCATGAGACGTTAGAAGTTAGGCAAAAAGTAGGATACGCGCGAACGAGCTCATAGCGGCGACACATATGGACATGATGGAACGCTATTAGCACAAAAATGATTCAAGTCATAGTCATGGTTTAATATAATGCAAAGACCGTTACAGGGGGCGGATACAGGAATTTTTTTAAGGGGGATTGACTATAAGATGCATAACCGTTGAACACTACATTTTATAGTTGCAGAGTGGGGTATTTTTTGACAAGCCTTGCTTATCAATAAACTGGCTGTTACAATTTATGCTCATTTTTCACACACATTTTCACACATTTTTCACAGTTGACAACACGTGATTATGTGATTATGATTGAGATTATGAAAAATTGTATTATTATTATAAGACTTTATTTAATGAGGTAATATTTGCCAGTTTACACTGATGAACTCATGGCCCTCAAAATAAGATACTTCATATGTATGAACACATGATAAATATAAACATTTGAAATATCGGTAAAACATTGACAATGAGTAGAAATTCAATTATGAAATATAAATCTAAATAATTATAAAATCAATACAAGTAAATTATCTCATGTGAAATAATATAAATAATTTTAAAATCAGGGACCGCGAAAGCGGGGGGGCTGGGGGGGTTTTAGTCCCCCACTTTTTCCCAGAACATCTGTTTGACAACAAGTGTCGACCGATTGCCGAGTCACAATTAATCGTTTGAGCAGAGAAACATTGCCTTTTCGGTTGATTTCTTAATGGTACGGTCTTGTTTCGTATAACACTTGGCACATGTTGCTTGATCCTTTCACTTAACCGTTGAGTTGTTCTACCTACATAGTGAGAACCACACTTGCATTTTAGTTCACGATTTAAATATCCGATAAACATATCCGATATTTGAGGGACCAGCTGATAGTATTTGAATAAAACCACTGTTTTGTGACTTCTGAGTAATCATTAAGATAAGAAGTGTTCACGACCGTCTCAGAAATATTGAATTTAATTTTTTCAGGGTGTCATGTTATTGCCCCCAGTCAGCCCCCCACTCAAAATATCGTTCCGCGGTTCCAGAAAATTAGACATGTTGCCAAATAGCTAATTAAATTACAATATTAAAAGGCATTATTTATTTTCGTCAATTTAACCAGAAAATATTTACGTATGGCCAAATTAAACGAACTGTAAGAGTTCTTTTTCCCAATGTCTACAGGAATACTGTTCCACAATCTTGTGTTGGTATCCTCAAAGGTTCTTCCCCCTTCAGTCTCTCTTTTAAATTTAGGACAAACTAAACTTATAGATGCATTCCTGGTTGACCTCGTGTGTAAATCTGCATTCCTTTTGAGGATATCATCAATACAATCAGGAACAGCACCATTGATTCTCTAATATATTAGACAACATTTACGTATTGCAGTTTCATCTCTGATTAGTGATCAGTTCAGTTTTTTAAATATTACACTACTTCTTTCCTTCATGTGCGCATCAAGGATCATAAGGGCGGCTGTTTTCTGCAATTTGAATATTTTTACAATACTTTCGTTTGAACAAGATTCCCAAACCGTGCTACCACATAACATTTTTGATTTAACCATGGAGCTATAGAAGAGCTTCTGTTCCTTAATTGGGAGGTTCCTTTTTATACTCTTAAGTACACCAATCCTTTGGGCTTCATTTTTGCTTAATTCATCAATAAGGTCATCAAAAGTTACGTTAATGTCAATTCGAACTTCCAGCAACTTTTCAGACGTTACTTGTTCACAACAGTCATTTAGCACTTGGAGGGTAAAACTCTTATCTTCCAACTTTTTATCCAATCGACGTCAGGTGACGAGCATGGACTTAGTCTTGGAGGTATTAATAACTATTTTGTTCTTGGAGGACTATGCGAGAACTTGGTCGAAATATTTCTGTAGAATATTCTTTACAGTGGTAGAAGAAGCCAACGAAGCTGATGTGCTTACAGTCGTACCGTCGGCATAAATATCTACAGTCGATTTTTCAACGAGGCAGGGCAAATCATTTATAAAGACCAAGAACAGAAGCGGCCCAAGGATCGAGCCTCGAGGCACGCCATGAGTTATAACTTTGGCAGTTGAGTTGAAATCCCCTAGATTTACAAACTGGCGACGATCTGTAGGTAGTCTTCCAGTAAGGTGAGATTCGTTGACGAGATACCATAAAATTCAAGCTTGGCCACTAGCAACTTATGATCTATAAGATCAAAAGCTTTTCTGTAGTCAATAAATATCAAGCTATTAATATGATCATTCTCAAAGTTCCCAGCAGTTGGTCAACTAGTCTAATAAGGACTGTTTCTGTTGAGCACGTCTTGCGGAAGTCAGACTGGAGGTTCTATAGAAGGTTGTTTCATTTTAAGTGGCGATAAAAAGCAGTATGTCTATGCATCTCGAAAATCTTTGAAAGCAATGGTAACACAGAAATTGGACGGTAGTTACACATGTCCTCCTTACAACTTTTGCTTTTGTATATAGCAACTACCTTGGCTAGCTTCCAAGCTGATGGAATACAACTGTCATCTATACAATAGTTAGTCTTGCTAATGAAGATGAGATAGCTAGAGTAGCAGCCTTTAGGATTCTTGTACTAATACCATCGGCGCCGGTTGCCTTCTGCATAGGCATAGACTTGATATCTTTTTCAATTTGGGAACTATTTATATGTGGAATGACCAGTACAGCCGTATTGGAACAAATGTGATGGCTGTTTAAGCAATCAATAGTCGAGGACAATGAATCGAAAAGATCACGTGGTTGATTAACAAAAAACAAGTTAAGTAACTCCGCAATTTCTTGTTTGTCAGTATGGGAAACGCCATTCTTATCTTTGAGAGAGCTGATGTTTACATGTTTGTTTATGTTGTCCCTCGAAAGCGTTTTAATTAGATTCCAGAGTTCTTTAGGGTCTTGCCTGTTTTGTTCTACTTTCTCTCTGAAGTATTCTTCGTTGGATTGGCGAATTGTTTTGGTAACTTTGTTCTTAGATTTCTTGTACCTGGTCCAGTCATCAGTATTTTGAGTTCTTTTGGCCCTCTTCAATAAATTGTTTCTTTCTGCAATTTTTCCATTTATATCACTGTTAAACCAAACAGGTTGACGTTGCCTCTTTATTCTTTTATGCTTTAAAGTGAATGGTTTGAACCTGGGAGAATCGTGGCATTTTTGTGGAGATTGATCGTCCAGATTAGTGTAGTCTTGAGAAAGACTGTTGGTGGAAGTGACTGACGTTTCGACAGCCTTAGCGGTGGTCATCTTCAGAGTCAAAAGGAGAGTAAATGTCAGGTTCGCCGGTATTTGTATCTGGTTCGTGCGTCATAAGTCGGCAGTCGTATGAGTCATGGAGGTTTGATAGTTTGTGAAGCAGTGGGTGTGGTTGTGTTGGTGTTAATTATCAGTTTGTCGAAGTGTTAGTTGTTCGCACGTTTGAATTTGTGAATTAGTCGTTTGTAAGGTCCCGGTAATTGTTGTGATCGGTTTAATGGTGTTTGTTCTAAGTTCGTATACCAGCTTTCCAGTGTGAGTCGCTGTTTGTAGTTGGTGCTGTAAGTAATGCATTTTGCCGATTCCAAGTCAATGTTGTGTTTGGTTTGTCGGTGGTGTTCGGCAATGTGGTTGGTTTTGTCTCCGTTTTTTGTCGCTCGTTTGTACTCTGTGAGTCGTATATTTAAGTTTCTGCTAGTCTCAGCTATATAGGTGGCTTGGCAATCGGAGCAATTAATTTTGTAAACTGTACCTTGTCTTTCGTGTGGTTGTTCTCTGTCTTTAACGTTAGTCAGTACATGTCGTAAAGTTGTGATCGGTTTGTGCGCTACTCGTATGTTGTATGGTCGTGAGATACACGAAATAATCTCAGACGTACCTTTTAGGTAGGGTATCGTTGCTGCAGTTGTTGTCGGACTGTTGTTTTCGTTGCGTTCATTGTCTTTGTAAGTATTAAGTTTGACGAAGTCAGAGTTATAGTTGTTTTTGTAAAAAACGCGTTGTAGGTAGTAATTTTCTTGGTGTAGAGCGTCGGGTGAGTCACAAATGAGTTCTGTGCTTCTCGTCAATGTTTGGATGGTGGTAGCTTTGTGTGAGGTTGGATTGTATGATGACTGGTCGAGTAGCCTGGCAGTATGCGTTGGTTTCCTGTAGACAGTGGTCTGTAGTTTGTTATTGTCACGACTTAACAAACAGTCTAAGAAAGGAATAGTTTCGTCTTCTTCAATCCCTTTGGTAAATTGTATGTGACTGTTCTGTTTGTTAATGTGGTTGTGAAACTCGTCAATTTCGTCTTCGAGTAGTGCAGTAATCGTGTCGTCAAAGTAACGAAACCAAAAAGGTAACGTGTGTTTGTAAGTTGCAAGAGTTCATTCCTCTATGGATTGCATCACAATTTCAGCAACCAAAACAGAAACGGATGAGCCCATTGGGTGAGCCCAGAAACGGGTGAGGTCATCAACGAATTTACTGACGTACTTCCTTTACCTACAGAAGATATTGTGGAACTACTGGAACTTTGCCTCACATCAACTTACTTTCAATACAACGGTAAACACTACAAACAGTTACATGGCACAGCAATGGGTCACCCGTTTCTGTTGTGGTTGCTGAGATCGTCAATAATTCCTGAAAGGATCTTGAACTACGCATCGTAAAGGTTACCGATATCATTGAATATAACGTAGTGTCCCATGGGGTTTCATTAAAAGACTGAACGAAGACTTGCATATCAAGGTGTTTAAAGTCTCTGTAGGTGAAAGATCGATGATTTGATAGCTCTTTAGTGTCGTTTTTATTGTATTTCCTAAGAACAACTGTTGGAAGGTGATCAGATAAGCCAATGATTTTGACTTCTACTGCAATAATTCTGTCGGGATGAGTTACCCAGACATGATCCAAATAAGGTCTAAGACGACACTACGATGGGGAACCGACCAATTTGTCCCGCAGTGACTTTTTAACGATCTTAGGCCTGTTAGTAGGGTTTTGAGAGACTTGGGAAATTTTTGAAATGCTCTGGAAATCCCCGATTGATTTGTCCCGCAATGACTTTGAACGGCTTTAAGGTCAGTTAGCAGGGTTTTGAGAGACTTGGGAAAATTGGAATATCCAGGTTTTGGAAGACTTAGGACAGAAAATCAAAATACGGTGGTAAAAACACACTTGGACTATGGATTTGAAGAACCATGAATCGGAAAGCCTAATGGTGTAGAAATGGATCTCAATATGACTTCATAAGGAAGAAAAAATGGGGTTGGTGAAGCGAATTTCAGTTACCACTTATAAAGACCCAAAAACAAGATTTACATGAGGAATAGAAAAACATAATACCATAAAGTTAAACCATATGGTAATTTTCAATGTATGGAGGCCGGCACATCTGTGCCGTGACGTCACTACGATGGGCTGCAGAGGAATTTGTCCCTCAGTGACTTGGAAGGACCTCAAGGCCATTTAGCAGGGTTTTGAGAGACTTGGGAAATCCCCGACCGATTTGTCCCGCAGTGACTTTGAACGACCTTAAGGCCAGTTAGCAGGGTTTTGAGACTTGGGAAATCCAATAGTTGGGAAATGTGTTTTGAAGAACCATGAAGCGGAAAGCCTATAGCTTGTAAAAACTTTTAAATCTCATATAGTGGAATCCATATGGCATCTTCATAAGAAGGAAAAATGGGGGTAGGTGAAGCGAATTTTCAGCTACCATTCATAAGAAGGAAAGATGGTAAAAACTTTTAAATCTCATATAGTGGAATCCATATGGCATCTTCAATCAATTAGTTATTAGTATCATTTTTCTCACTAGTTTCATCCTGTTATTTGGTTTTATGACTATATACATGCTTTGCAGTAGTAATTCCCCCTGAAAGAAACCCAATGAATGGAATATAAGGAGAAATTTTCTCTACAATTGAGTTTACATCTCTTTTTAACAATTCGTCTTTTTCTAACTCTTTGTATAATTCTTCAGGAGACTCAACAGCATCGAAGCCACCCAAAGTGCTACAGAATTTGGAAATTACCATATCAGTTATAAACACATTAGCTTTTTGCATTCTTTTTCTTTCATATTCAGTGTATAGTTTATTGATGACCTTATGACTGGCCTTTTTAATGTATGCAACAGATTTATCCAAGTCACCATCTTCTGCTAGTTTCAAAAGTTCATCTCTCTTTTTTTTTCCAAATCATTGTTATCGTTTTACGGTTCAACTTTTTTAGGTTTAACTTTTTCAGATATTCCATAAGAATTATCATCACCAAATATATTATTTATTTCCTCAATAAAACAATTTTCTGCGGTTGATATTTCTTCAACTACCCCATCAGCGGTTTCAGATTTTGGATTCCTGCGTTTAGGCATTCTGTATATATTGACATATATTTTATTTTTGCAGATTAACAATTTTATAATCGTACGGGTAGCGTAAATTGATTTCCAGAGTTGCGTGTTTAGTTTTCTTTAGTTTTTCTATTATGGATTTTCTATCACTTTTACTACTTATGACATAAATACCTTCGAAAGATTACATTCATATCGTCCTCATCTGGATTATAAAAAGCAATGACTTTCGCTACATTGTCCCTATAAGGCTTCGATATACTTGTTAATTCCAAGGCGGGGAGGTCCAATGTAGATAGCTTCGATAAAACAGCGGCGTTCTAGAGGTTGTACACTATCTAAAATATAGAAAATAAGCTTCTCGACGTTTCGAGCGAAGGACCTTCGTCCGGAGATTAGTAGCTACTAATCTCCGGACGAAACGTCGAGAAGCTTACGTCGAGAAGCTTATTTTCTATATTTTAGATAGTGTACAACCTCTCTAGAGCGCCGCTATACTTGTTAATTGCTGGTTATAACTATTGTGGACAACTCATAATGTCTAGCTGAGAAAGCCAATTTGACTAACTCACTAGTTCTATTTTTGACATCCTGACTACTTGCACAATCGGCCAACATAATCAAACTATTGGTTCCTTTAAAGATTTCCTGTACAATATGTAGTATTTTGTCTACTTTGTCCTGATCACACTCTATGGAGAACAAATCAGAGTCATTTATATACTTCCACTCTTGATAAGTTTTATTCCATGAGAATGAAGGGCAGATTAAAATCATATAGTCAAAATATTTCTTATAATGTTCTTCCAACATATTTAACAAATAAAAGGTTTTACCACAGTTGGTCATACCACAAATAACTATGTTAAAAAGAGTTTCCATCTGTATATATTACAGTATAATTAGTACTGGATACTCTGAATATCATTGTTTATGAAATTTACCAGTGCATCAGACACAACAAAAATATTACAGTAGATATTACCAGTATGAGAAGTCTTTTTCATCTCCAGTAGGATACCATTTTTGGTGTTCACAATCTTTTTACCATGACCGGTCTTTTGCATCTCTTCATTGGACCTCAAATCGATTACAAGAGCAAACTTATCCTTGTAGAACATCTGTGGTGTCATGAAATCATCTTTTTCCATTTTGTTTCCCAGAAGTCTTCTAGACTCATCGTAGAACCGTTCTTTTGGGATTCCTTGTGAGTAGACCTCATTTGGTGCACTTTCAATGATTACTTTTACTTTTGTGATATTAGAGTATATGAACTCCTCACTATCTGAGTGTCTTTCTAAGTTAACTTGTGTTTGTTAGAACAGTATGTTAACTCTGGTTCCTATAGGGCAAATAACCCACAAAGAATGACAATAATAGACAAACCATGCGGACCTGTTCGAGATCATGCGTGCGGTCTAATTTGGAGTTATTTTAGTTACAGTCGAGAAGCAATAAGACAAAAGAAAAAGTCGCTTCTCGCAATGAAATTCGATTAGTGGAAAAGACCTTTAAGTCCCTAGACATCCCTTTTGTCTTCTAGATATGATAAAGTATAGTAAAACTTACCTAACCAATTTAGTATACTGTGCCTTCGGTTCTCGTTCTCCAATGATGTCATTAGTCAGTCACGCGCAAAGAACTCTGGGCACACACATTGATTCCAGGATGCCGATGTCCGTTCTTGCTCGCCGCACGGCACGTTGGCGGCACAGAGTAAATAATCAACCAGAGGTCCAACTCGCGTGAAAATTTGTCCCAAATTTTTTATGCGCATGCGCTGGCCGCCATGTTCCTGGCAAGGTCCCCCGGCAGTTTTGACCTCTTACGAATTTTTGCCATTTATATGTAAACAAAGTGAAGTTTGATTGTAGTACTAAACTAGTACATTGAAATTAGGTTTTCAAACCTATCGAGGGGTATTTGTTCAGTGAGCTTACAAAATAAAATTTACTCCACAATTTACAAATATCGTACGAACGTGTTGACAACGCTCGATGGATTTAAACATGTGCTGAATTCTTGTTAATCTTACCACGATTTTAAACAAGTCAAAAACTGTTAAAAGATCAAGTGGTATACATGTGCTTATCAGCAATTGTTTTGCTTGCCTCTTCTGGCCTTGCGGTCACATTTAAGGTTGACGAAGACGGTAAAACCACTTCAATTACACTCGGCGAGCGCTAGACCACTGACTTAGAGAACAGTGGGCTTGACGCTTGCCAGGAACATGGAATTAATGAAATTAATGAATGCGTTTGAATTAATGAGATGCGCGCACTGATCTGAAAAATAGAACTGGATAGAGCAACCCTGGGTTGGAGTGCAGGAGAAAATGAAGCCCGCAAAATTCAATCTGCGCCATATTGGAGTGACCACTTTCTCGGTAACGTTGTAAGGCTATTATGAAAATGAGATAACTCGTACGTAGGGTTGTAGTAAACGAAGAAAAAATGTGAAAGGAAACGACAACACATCCCAAAGTGATAGTGAGGGATCTGACGATGAAGAATCCAGGTTAGAAAGAAAATTTTCACGGACATTTCACTGGTAAGTATGGGTGTCATTACCGTCAAAACTATTATGTTTCGTTATTATCTACCGGTTCATTATTATACAGTTTTTCGTTATTATTATACACTGCTTTGTTAGTATTATGCACTGTTGATTTGTTATTATTATGCGCTGTTTTTTTATTATAAAGCATTGGTTTGTATTGGTACACACTGTTCCGTTATTATTGTGCAATGTTTCATTATTTGTACCGATTTGTTATTATTAGGCACCGTTTCAGTATTATTTTGCAATGTTTCGACATTATCATGCACTGTGGCATTATTATGCAGTGTTGTACTATTATCATCACCTAGCAAAATTTCATGTGCGTGTGAGTAGCTGGTACGTTGAGCAGGGCAGAAAGACAAACGAACATGCTGACAGATTTCACTGCCAAGTTGAAAGACGTAATAACATCCAAATTAAGGGAGATTGTTTCTAGTGTTCATAGTGCTGATAATTTCGACATAGCAGAAGAGCTTCAAGAAATTTAGAAGCTTGTCATTGTCTTAGACTCCTTGACGAGAATACCAGAAGAAATATTCAATTTGCCGAGCAGTGCATGGTCAATTTTAGAGTGCTCAGGGCTGAACATCAGAGAAAATCCAGTTTTTACTGGATAGCCAGGTAGACCAAAGTATGCAGTTAGTAAGGAACAGCTCGCAATGCTTGTAAAAGCCTGGTTTAGTATCCGTTCAATTTCAGAGCTACTTCATGTGAGTTCATGGACTGTAAAACGACAAATGCAAGAATACGGTCTTTCAGTGCATTCCCTTTACACAGAAATACAAAATAATCAGATGACATACTGAGAGCAACTAAAAGAACAAATCCAAAATGTGGATTAAAAATGTTGATGGGACATCTTGGCTCAAGGGGTATATTCATCATCAGACATCATATGAGAAAAGCTCTTTCATGAGTTGATCCCCAGGGAGTGGCTAATTGATGGTGCACGGTAATTAAATGATGTATATACAATGGAACAAGGCCACTTGGACTCTGGCATTTTGATGGCAATCATAAACTTGTCAAATGGTGTTTTGTTGTTCACAGGTGTGAGCTCTTGTGGGTAAGAGCATGCACAATCAACAAATTGAGCACCTCTGGTGGGATGTATTTAAGGATGTTTTAAACACTTGCCACAATCTGTTTTCAATTTACAATCGTTTTAAATTTACAGTACGCAAATTCCGCGGGTAGAGGATGTAGACATGTCAGCACAAACATCTGCAAGTGAAATTAGTGTTGCTGGTAAGTTATTTTGTTCTTGCCGTGAACTGAAGTTCTTAAGAACTATAAGATATCTACCGCGAAGAACTTGTGATAATTTTGCTCTTTTAGACATTTGCAAAGTGATGTTCAGCCTGTCGTTTATGTATTTTGCATAGTCTGATTGTAAACATATTTGTATATGTATACTGCTTGTCTTACACTATATATAGTCCAAGTGTATATCAGCCGTAAATTCAGCTGTTTTCATCAGTTGGTGCCCTAACTCGATACTTTAAGCTTAAGCATACACCTGTGAAGTATGATAATTTATTAGCTAGTGTATGATTTTCTTGTAAATAACTACGGTTTATCATTACGCACGTTCTTTACATCCTCAGGGAGATTTTCAGAAGTGCATACAATGAAAGATCACGAAATGGTGAGTCTACTTTAATTTGAATGAAAGCAACACAATGGTTATCAGTGAAACACAATTCCTGTGGGTTATTCATAAGTGGTACAGTAATACAGTAGTATTTAATAATTGAACTTATGTAACTTGTGGCTTTCAAGTCTACAGTGCAATCTGATATTATGTTAAGAAAATTTTTTTAAATTCAAGTTTAGTGCGTGCACATCAGAATAAAGGCAGCAAGGCAGCTTGACAGACACTTAACTTAATGATACCCTCAACATGCTATAATACCAGTTTTTATTGCAAGGTTATAGAAAAATTGACAAATATAGTTTGCAGAACTGCAAAAGGACCTTTTAAGTGAGAAGGTTTTGACTGCAGGTATTTCAAGTGGTTCCTGCCAGGATACATTTAATTATTAATATGAAATAAATTTTGATTTATGATAATTTCTTACAGTCATGTGGCATTTTGTTTTTATAATGCTAATCCTTGTCAGCTTTATGCAATATGATATTAATACATGTATTGTCATAATTATTATGAGTGAGATGGCGTGGGACTTGGTTTGCTATAGTGATAAAATGTTACTTTAGAGTATTTTCTTAACAAAATAGGAGTTAAATGCATGGAGATTAACAATGTAAGTATAATATCTAAAGTACAGGAATTGTTGACATGTTAGGATCACAAATTTGGCTTTGCAGAGTTATGTTAAAATATTCTATATTCTGGCACAAACTACTGTAGCAGTATTGTTTTTGGGTTAGTCTGTTTTATCAACATGCTACTTGACTGTGTTGAATCAGAGTCACATGGCCCATTATTATATATTAGCAATTATGTTCTATTCAGACACTGTTTTTTAAAGAACTAGGGGAGAATAATTGTAGAACTTCTATCACTTTCTTAACTATTTATTTTATTTTAACTGATATAGCTTAATTCATTCCCAGCAGGATCAGTCTCAAGGGTGGATGTTGTGCCAAGAAAGGGTTGTATAACATATAACCTACATAATTATACCTGTAATTCATTCCTGGCATGGTCAGTCTTCTTGTCTTTTACTCTGGTTAAGGGGAAATATTGTACCAGCAAATTGTTAATTGGTATTTTTAATACCTAAATATATTAAAACTAATTTCTTCAGTCAGAAAGTATATAGTAAAACTTGCAGTACTAGCTATGTGGTACTGTAATTCCTTCACACTTAAGTTTAAATTGTAGTGATTAAATAATAGAGAAGTCCTGCTTTTTCATGGCATCAAAATAAGTTAATAAATATATTAATACTGTAATAATGTCCAACAATATCCAACATTAAATGATAATGTTTAATAAAATAAAGACATAATAAATAAATAAATACATAATTATATAAATAAATAAGTAAGTAAATATATAATATGTAAATAAATAAGCAATTAAATAAATGAGCAGGAATATCCATGAAGAAAAAGGGGCTGCTTTGTTTATCTTAGTAGACTGATACTATTGTGTAAATAACATCATTCATGTAATAACTAAGAACTTCTTTACATCCAAATTTCACTTATATATAATAGACATTATAATCAGCAATTTATGACAACATTTATCTTTGCTTTGTATTATAGCATATATCTGAATTAAAGAAAGAAAATTTTGAATTGAAGTTACGGATATATTTCTTGGAAGAAAAACTTCAGCACTCTCAGAGGGACTCAGATGAGGATGCATTCAAATTGGTAAGTTAATTATTACTGAGAGACATTATGGCAGTATGCAACAACATGAGGACAAAAACAAAATTAATATAATCGAAGATGAAATGGATTAATTAGATGCAAGGAAGTCTGGTTGTAGTTTGAAAAAGATAGAACAGATATAAATTTCAAATAGGACTTTGACAAACCATTGTATTAACCCACTTGTAAGTTGTTGCTATGGATTTTTTTGATTGTTTAAGTGTCTCCAGCCTGCAGGACAGGCTTAGCCAAGCAGTGGCCACCAATACCATCACCAGATTTTTAAGAGGGAATTTTTTTCTTACAAATTGGGTCTTGTTCCTATTTTGTAAGATTTGCCCCTCTAAACCAAAATATATTAGTATATATTAATTTAATTTATTAAAAATGCTCATCCAGGCCAAAAAGATTATGATCTGACTATTTGTTCTTTTAACACTAATTTAATTTATTGTATCAGTGCATTCAACTGGTGGTGTGTGATCATGACAGTGTTCGCCTGCAGGTGCCCAGAAGATTTTGGATGTGTGGTTGACTGTGTACATAGTACATGAAGTCATTCTGTTGGTGATTGACACACTAAAACCTTGATTCACGTCCTACAACATAAATATCTTTTCCAAGATAAAATGGTTTGATCCAGCTTTTTGGACTGACAAGAAGGATTACAGGAATGAAGATATAGAAGGGATGGCAAATCATTTTGACCAACCACTGTCATGTTCATCCTTTGAGACCTCTTCCCTTAAAGAGTGGAGATCAAGTTTTAAATTTTACATTAACAGTCACTTTTTGAAATTGTCAGATGCGAAATCTTTGTGGAAGTCAGTGATGTCTTATGTGGACAAGAATCTCCTAGTCTGTGTAAATTAGCTAGTCTGATCATCACTGTTGTTAGGTTCCAACTCCTTGGTAAAACAGACATTTACCGTAGTTAGCAATTAGGAAATATCACTATTTTGTCATCCAATACAAAAGAGCAATTCTGATGGTCTGTCAGAAAATAGCATGGATACTGACAATGATTTGTCTTCATAACTGGCATTATATTAATGAACTTAATATATATTGTTTAAGATAAAATCTCAAAAGTTTGCTTGGTACGGTAGACTTAAGTCTAATTGTTGCATGAAAAGATGTTTTCTAACCAGTGTCCACTTGTGTCTTTCATATTTGAGAATATAATTGTGGGGCAAGGTGCTTGGAACTGCTTTTACCTGTGCAATTGGATGCACATGCAATTTTCTGAGTCTGAATGCCCTGCTGGATCCAGAAATACTTTCTCCAAACCTTTTGCAACTTAATAAGCATGTAATACCCATCACAGAACTTAATATTTGAATGGAAGTCAGAAATATATTATGCAGTAATAGAAAAACCATAATGAAACTGCATGTAATTGAAAAAGGTCAGCTTTAAATTAATCACAGCATGTATGATTGATATCAGATGTGATTATGTTATTCATCCCATTACAAGAGATTGTTGTCGTGTTGGAACAGAGCACATGCATACAATCAGTAAGCAGAGTGAGATGATGAATCAAAATTATGCCTGTCTAACAGATTGTTAGACTAGCCAATTGTTTAATTATGCTGGTCATAAACCTCCCCAACTCATAATGACCATCTGAGAACTTGTGGAAAGTACTAGCTCCCACGTGTACTTTGAGTGTATTTATGTCATTCATTAACATTAACGTATCACTATGACTGCCCTGTAGGCAGCACATACCTGTACATCAAACCAACACCTTGGCTCAACACCTGAGTCTCAGTAGCTCAATGGTTAGACCATCTTACCTATCATCACAAGGTTGCAGTTTGAGCCCTGTCTGGGGCCTTGGATGCATTTTGCTTAGTTAAGGCTGTTTTCCATTAGGAAAATTTTATCTTGCAAAGTTACTTTTTCTTAATGTCTCATACAGTAGGCTTTGAACTGTTACTAATGTGACTGGTCATTGACTAAGATTGTTTAATTTTGGGTTGTTCTATTTTTTAAAAAGTTGTATTAAGTTATGCTGTATCATTTTTCATATTTAGAACATTGAATTATTATTAAAAGTGGAAATTGAAAAGCTGAAAAGTGAGCTGAATGAAAAACAACAGCTTCTGATGAAAGCATCATAAGTACCACTAACTGCTTGTCATCCAAAATTTTCATTCGGTGCAGGTATCATTTTGTCAACCCTTTAATGCTGAGCATTCATCCTTGTGATGACTAAAATTGTCTGGGTGTTATCAAGAGTAAAATGCTAGAGTGAGCCCTTTCCCCCTAAATAGTTTAAACTTACCTTCCATGGTTTGACTTACCCTATTGCAATTCAAAAACAACGATTCACTTTTAAGAAGTTGCAATGTGAAAAGTACTGTACCTGCTAAAATTGGGATATGTAAATTATACTGTATAATCATTTCAATTATCAAAGGAATATGGAACCAGAAGGAAGAATAAGAATAAAATGAAAGAAAACCAAAAATTTTTTTTGGTAAAAATCTTTGAAGGGGTAGAAAAAGGTTTTATAAAGTGAAATTTGAACCCAGTTGGTGAGTTAAAAATATCAGCAACTGAACACCTCGACCTGATAAACTACTAATTCTTAATCAGTGCTAAAAGTTATTCTGAAATTTATAATTTAAAGTGTCAGAGCTTGGATATATCTTGAGATGATAGATGAAGGATTGTCAAGCTCGTGATGATCCTTCATTTATCATCTCAAAAGTCATTTTATTAATTCATTAAGAGGCAGGGCTCGTCCTTTGAGGAGTAAAATCACATGGAGTAGAATACTAAAGTTCATTCTTGCTTCTTAACTCTTTAACGCCTGAATTTTGTTCCTTTCGTTCTTTGTTCTCTTTGTTTTTCCTTTGTTCACTCACTGGTTCTTTTGTTTTTCGCTGGGTCATTTTGACCCCTATTCGTACTTAAAGAGTTAATTTGGAAATTGCAAAAATATTTAGGAAAGTTGAAAATTTTTAAGTGAATTGTTAAATAAGCAATCAAAAGTAACAACAGTAAAAGAATTGTAGTCAACGGTGAAGTAGTGACAGACGATAAGGACATTGCTAATGAATTCAATAAATATTTTTCTACAATTTGTCCTAAGCTTGCAGGAGATATCCTTTCAAATGATCACGATCATCGACATTATATGACTCCTGAGTTACGTGGGATTAATGTATTTCAGTTTCGAAATATCACAAATACGCAAATTCAGAAGGAAATAAAGAAAACTAAAGCGGAGTAAATCATCGAGCATTGACAAAATCTCCATTAAACTCTTACAAGCGGCAGATGACTCTATGATAGACTCACGTATATATTCAATTTGTCTCTAAATGCAGGAATATTTCCAGATGATCCGAAATATAGCAAAATTTCACCAATTTGCAAATCGGGTGATAAATCAAAATGCGGAAATTACAGGCCGGTATCAGTTATATCAGCCGTTGCAAAGATTTTTGAAAAGATCGTTTACGGACAACTTTTCCAATTCTTGTCTAATAACGAAATACTTTCGATTTGTCAGTCAGGATTTCGTCCTCAAAATTCAACTGAAATGGCCCTCCTCCACTCTACAATAGAATAGCTTTCCAATATGGATGACGGTTTAATTAATGGAATATTATTTTTAGACCTTAAAAAAGCGTTTGACACTGTCAACCAAAAGATTCTGATTTCCAAATTAGAATATTATGGTGTGAGAGGAACGTCGTTGCGGTGGTTTCAATCATACTTATTTCAAAGAAAACAAATTTGTAAAATAAAGGTTACAATGTCAGAACCACAAAATATCACCTGTGGAATCCCGCGGGGATCAAATCTTGGCCCTTTATTCCTCATATATATTAACGATCTACCGAATTGCCTTGAAACAACTCATGCTGCGTTGTTTGCGGACGATACCAATATCTCCTGGCGAGGGGAGTCGTCCGCAGACATTGAGCAACAACTTAATATTGATCAGGAAAATGTACATAAATGGCTAATAGCCAATAGGCTTACTCTAAATATGGAAACACGGAGTACATGATAATTGGATCAAGGCAAAAACTAAATCACATTTCAACTAATCCGCATATAATTATTGGAGATCAAGAAGCCATTACTCGAGTAAAAGAAAAAAAAGTACTAGGAGTAATAATGGATGAGCAACTGAAGTGGAAAGAGCATCTAGATGCTCAATCTAAAAGAATTTCAATCAATATAGCTCTTTTAAGAAAAGCAAAAGAATTTGTGACTCAGGAAACGTTAGTAAAAATGTGTAACACTTTAGTTTTACCACATTTCATTTATTGCTCTAATGTATGGCTTCACGGCACTACGACAAACATAAATAAGCTCTGTAAACTTCAAAATAGGGCTGCACGTGTAATAACGGGAGCAAGCCATGAAATACGATCATCGGAAATTTTCGAAAATCTTTATTGGAAACCAATTGAAACAAATTTTAAAAAGCGAGAACTTCTTTTAACATTTAAAGCTATTCGAGGTTGGGCACCAAAATATATAACAGATCACTTTGCAATTCTCCAAAATAACGTCTACGGACTGAGAAGTAATGATAAAAAGCTTTATTTACCAAAGCCTAATACAAATTTCTTAAAATCCACAGTTATATACCGTGCCTCAGTTGTGGAATAGTCTACCGGATAATATAATAATGTCAATACACTTTCCTTAAATAGCTTTATAAACTTAATAGATGAATATATATATATATAATTCATCTTAGGCAATGGTCTTCTTGTACCACTAATAATTTCCGTCTAGTGTACATATTACTAATAAATTTAGTAATAGTTTTTAGATGTAAATATAGTTATTAGCTATTAATGTATTATATGTAGTTAATTGATGCACGGCCTTTTGAAAAACAGGAAACTGAATAGGCTACCGTGCTAAAATAAATTTAAGTAAAGTAAAGTAAAGTAAAAGTATTTGAAACCGTGCAAAAAGTATTTTTCGTTGTCCTGTCTCGATCACAAGTTAAGTGTCGACAAAGTTTTATACCGACTTAGATCGTATGCGTACTTGAAACTCCCAGCTGGAGTACAGGCCCTGACTGTATAGTAAAAGAAGCAAACCTAAGCTAAAGACACAAACTTAAGTTACTTGACTGACCGCAAACCAAAAACATGAGGGAACCTGTCAGAATGCACACCTCGGAAAACCGACACGGAGTCGAGATTTCTAGCTCAGCTGCTATGTTCATTAACTCCGTGTTAATTCCTTACAATTTCATGGCGAAACACTTGGAAGAAATTAATGCTATTTGAAAATCTGCCATGCTGCCTCAAATTTTTGGTCAAGAGATTCGGTACTCGTCACAATTCTGGACTGAAACCCAGAAACCTCGACACCACAGGTTATAATACAGTATCTGTATTGCCTTCTCTTCGAATATTATCCGATCTATCCGTTCAACAAACATTTAACTTTATATAACGACGTGTGCCGTGAAAAATTCGGCTGTAGAATTTTTGAAGAGATTACATCACATCAAGGCGGTTTGTCAGCTACGTTAATACCATAGTCACATATACTCAATCAAAACTAGGGGTAATATCTGGAGCACAAGCGTCTAAGCTATCTTTTAAACTAAAACAGACGTAGTCGTGGTTTGTAATCGAGTTATCGTTTTCGTCGTACACTAACTTGGAGCAGTATGCGAACGGGTGCTTCTTGCCGTGTTCATCTTCCCATAAAACCAACGAACCCGAGTCACCTTCGTCCGAAAAAGGTTTCTGGCAACCTTCCTTCACTTTAATCCTGTAAGCCCTTTTAACAAAAGGCTGATTTTCGCGCTTTCCTTTGTGACTAAAGCAATACATATCCAGGTAGCCTTCCGTCTTACCAGTACTAAAACCAGTTTTTTGGACATTCGGATAGCGACCATCTCTTATCATTCTCGTCATGTAGGCTTTCTCGGTCAAATCCTTTTCATCAATATCTGGAATAATACAATTACATTGTACACCTTCCTGGATTTCCACTAAGGCTAGGTCGTGCATGTTGTTATGAATTCCTTTGTGAAATGTTCCCAGACGGTATCCTCTCTTTCTTTTTCTGCATTCATGATCATGACTTTTGTAGCAATACGTTGTCCCAGCAGTTTTTGATCTCTTGTCTTCGCAGTCAAACATAAGGCGTTTAAATTGTTTGTGAAATTCGTCATATTCTCTACCATTGTAACATACATGATAGTTAGTAATGGCAAAGTGCTTTTTACGACTATTGAGTGCAAACAAGCCGATAGTGCCATAATAGTCAGGATCCTTCCCTTCGATGTAGATAGCATCGCCTGATGTCGGTCTCGTTCTTGGTGCTCGAGTGATCTGATTGTTATTCTCAGATTTCTCGTTCATATGAAAGCTGAACTTTACAGATTCCTTTCCTTTGATTAAATCAACGAAGGACTCGATTTGATCTCCAAATTTGTCCCGCAGGTCTGTCATCAAAGGTGAGGTAGTTGGTTCGTAAGTGATGACCAAGTGGACCGTGTTAAACTTCTCGTTTTTACCAGTAATCCCAAAGGAACGAACCCAGGGTAAACTATTGTGCGAAGCAATGCAGAAACAAACAACGAAAGAAACTCTAATGAGTGGTGATGGTAGCGATGGTCGCTATTGTATTAATGATGGTGATGATTGTAACGATAATGATCAACATTTCATTACATTTGTACTTTTTCTTTGAAATTTCGATTAAGCCCTTTAAAATCTGAACTGAAGAAACCTGTAGAATTCCTTTCATTGGGAACGAAAATAACTTTTTGGTTTTGATTGACATAAGTTTGGTATACCAATGTGTTCCTTGAGGTGCAAAGAACAGATTGATAAGAGGAGTCGTGTCGCTTATCTCTTGAAAAGATTTGCTAATGAACCGTTGAACAATTATACGAAGAACTCGAATAAAAACTGTTTAGTCGTTCCTTTTGTGAAGCAGTAATGAATGACAAAGTGGCATTATATATCCTTGCATCGTTATTTATAACAGAGCTTTACAATGAGCATGATCGTGTAGACCAGTAAATATGTAAACTTAGAGTAGCGAATAATAATTGTACTACATTTTGAAGAGGACTGAACTGGTAACTTATTGAAAAAATTCTTACACTGAAGAAATCAGTGAAATCTGCTGCAATAACAAGCCAGCCACAGTAATGTACGCGCCCCTTCATAACTCTATCCTTGTCACAAGTAATGTTTACCTGATAAGAAAGTCTTCACACTCATCTTTCAAACAATAATCGTCTTCATTAAGCATGGTCTTTTCAAACCACTCATTATCTTAAAAAAAAAAGAACCAAACACAGATCAACAATAAATAAACACCAGAAAAATATAGCGGGAGGTGTGTGAAGAAAAAATCCGTTTGAAATCCTGGTCAAGGATCATACCGACCCTTCTGCCATCCCGACTTAGAAAAGGAGTGATTAAGGTATACAGGTTTTGGTCAAAATGGTAGGATGGAAATGGAATTGCCAATGATTTTTCGAACTATTAAAAATATGGCATTGAATAAATACACCTATTGCAAATCCTGTTCGTGTGACAGACAGCTCGCTTCCAGATTCCATCTTACTTTTTATAAGGCTCTTCTAATGTATCATTACAACGTGTCATTAACATGTTTGTCACCCGCGTCAAACCAATCCGGTGATGGAAACTAGTGTATTCGAAAATTTATTTTATTTAACCTAATTAACTGTAAAACTAACCTTTTTAACTTAACCTTATGGCCACATGTAAATTAAGATAACATAACAAGATAATTGCATGCGGAAGAAAGATAACTGCATACCATGACAAGATAGTTCTATCATTGATCAACTGGATGTAGTGTTATATCGGTTGAGCGCAGTCGGGATCCCGATTTCGTGAAGTAAGTCAAGTGAAGTATGTCTTGAGGTAAGTTACGTGGAGTAATTCTGGAATTTTGGTCTCCAAAACTAGCACTGGCTTTCCGAAATAGGTGGTCATCTGCTTCTCAATAGCATTTTCATGTTATAAAAGAAATTTATGATAGTCACGTGACCACATACAAAATTTTACTCACCTCTATAAGCCAGCACAAGTTTTGAGAACCAAATATCGAGAATTCCATTTAACTGTATACGTTTTGTGAGTTCATAATTCCGTATCTGCTGTGTTAAGACGAAGGACTTGAGGTCACCTGACCTGTTTGTGTAAGGGGCTTTCACTGAGCAAAACCAGCTGAAATCGAAAATCTTATTGGTGCTTCGTCGCGTTTTGAATTTCTAATGTTAATTGAAAGGACTACAGTCAAACCTGTATTAAGCGGACACCCTCGGGGAACAGGCTAGTGTCCGCTTAATAGAGGTGTCCGCTTAACAGAGGTTCTCGTCACCAGGCCCCTCCCCCCATGGTACGGGCTGGGTCTTACCACTAGCAGCAGTACGATCAACAATGGATTCTTTTCTAAGAGTATAACAGGAATGTTTTTCCTTTTTATAGCAAGTGATACAATAAGCCACAGAAGCGCCTGCTTTCCATCCAGGTGTCTCTTCTGATGCGTAGACAGAACAATTGTCTGATTTATTGCAAGTCGAAACATCACACGTCAGACATCTATACTTTGTCTCTTGTTTGCAATTCCAGCATGCGCCAGCAGATTCAAAAGCAGTTGCACCAGCCATACACCGTAGTCAGGGCAAGTCAGGTCATTACTTGAGCATCAAGTTGACTACAGGTTTTATGAAGGTGTTGGAATAAGACGCAAGATGTGTAATACGATACACGAGCCTTATAGGCAATGACAGCCGCCATAACTAGCCGAATAACACTGAATGTTACAAACGAGATAATGTCTTCTGAAATTGTGGTCATAAAATCGTTCGTACGAGGGTATCATGCATACATGGATATCTGGAATCCGAAAATCGACGAGGAATATTAATTGAAACGTGAACCTAGGAATACAACTGATGAAAATGTAGTTGCGGTTGTTAAAACAACAGTTGTGTCTTGTGAGATGAAAACTGGATGCGCTTATCCTAACAATGTGTCAGCTAACATGGAGGTTGTTGGGCACATTCCAAAACTAATGGCAGTGTGGGTCACAAAGTTTCTCAAACGACAAACGAATACTGCAAAGTTATAATCAAAGGGAAACGGATAAATAGAGGTGCTGGATAAGGCTTGGAAATTCCTTGTTTATACGAGTTCCGAGGAGATCGGTTTTCATGCGAATGGTTGACCAATAAACTGTCCAAGGAAAACTTTGACATTGAGAAGTAAACTGAAGAAAATTTTATTGTTTGATGTAAAAATCTTATCTTAACGCACATGTAATAATATGTGGTCGAATTAACAAATAGACTTTGAACCGATTGACAAATATCGTCATTAACATAGTGACTAACGTAATGTCTGTAAAGATTATGAAAAATTAGGAAAATTTTGTCCGTTTAACACAGGTTTTTTGTGTCTTTATTTTCTAATTTATGTGTCCGCGTCCGCTTAATAGAGGTGTCCGCTTGATGGAGGTTTCATTAATAGGAATTATATGAGATTCAATTCGGGACTTTACAAAGTGTCCGCTTAATACAGGGTGTCCGCTTAATGCAGGGCCGCTTAATACAGGTTTGACTGTAGTCTGGCTGAAAAATACTCTCGAGTCATCTGAAACTATTCTAGGTCTACATTTGAAATTTTGTAACTTTTTCGTAAATTTCAAAAGCTGTATTGGGGTAGGAAAAACCAGCGAAACACACTGGTATAGAAAAAAATTACAATTTAATCGACTGCAACTGAAATGCAATTATCAATTTTTTACTACAAAGTCACTTTTTCATTGAGAGGGGATTGTTTTATGATAAAACTGATGATTGAACTTTCAGGCATAAAACTTCAGATTTCCTCTAAAACTAACCTCGTACAATTATGACGTCATCGCGACGTCTCTTTCTGTCAACTATATTAATTTAAATCATCAATATTCGTAATTGTTTTCAACGTATTCATATTTACCTGTAGATGGTTGCATTTCTTCATTGTTGACCTTTGTCTTCGATTTACCAAAGCCATCCTCATCTGGACGACCTAAGCCTGTGTTAAAAATATGAAAGTTTTATCTCACCGAATCAATTTTGGTATCACTAATGTTAACGTCACATTCAAATTCCACGCGTATTGCAAACTAACAAAAACAACAATCCGATCATACTGTTTATGTTATTACATCTTAGTGTACACGTATAATGTAGAGGTTTTCTATTTGTCAAATTATTTTCAAATTCATTCTGTTCATTTCAATTCAATTTGTTCAAAGAAGTATTTGAATTTGAGTGATGCTTATTTTCCCAATAAAATAAAAAGGTCAAGAATTTCTAAATTGGATTCAATTCAATCCAATACAATTCAATTTATTAATTTATTATACAATAAATTTAATAAATAATAGAGAAACTTATGTATGGGTGATAAGCTAACTGTAAAAACCATAAATTGGGCTAATCTAGACAGCTTTTCACAAAAATTATCACAAAAATTAGTTCTAATTTTTGGAATTGAATATGATGACCTAGAGGCAAGTCTTGTATCATGGCTATGTTTTATGTCGAGAAAAAAAGTGTCAAATGATTCCGGCAAAGTAGTTTTAACTTTATATTACTACCTTTGTATTATTGCATATTTTTCTCTTAGTCGTGCGAAAACATAACCCTGATACTCGGGTAACACTATTGCTTTGATAGGGTAACCCCAACCACGTACCCAGTGTCTCATCTTCGCTTCCTTTGCTCTCCTGCTACGAAAAGACCTTGGTTGCTTGTGGTCACATGCCCCCTAGAAAATATGGGGGTTTTGATTGACGTTATAAAAATTACTCAGGGAGGAGTGGCAAAAGCTAAGTGAACAGTGGACAGGCAAGAGACAAAAAAACCAACACAAACCCATACCACCATGCGTTGTCAAACTTCAAGAAGTTTGAGCTGTTGGTTAGCGTAAGTGAAACCGCCTTCTTTCGCACAGAGACGAATCAATATTTCATCCTCTGCTGATGGGGTTACTGATCTTTCTCACAATGAACATGTCTGTCTATCAGTTTGCTGGGTAGAATGTAACTATGGCATCCACAAAGATACCCTTGGCGTTGCTCAGCTTCCAGACACCAAGGCACAAAAACATTTTTGGTGTAATTAAAGATGTAATCGATGTTCTTTACCGATTTTCCAGTGTAGAGGCCAAGCTTTTGATGGAGCCTTTAATATGAGTGGCACAAGTAATGGGGTTCAAGCACTTGTCAAGAGTGAGGAAAGTAAGACTTTATAAGTCCATTGTTTGGCACACAGTTTAAATTTGTGTACAACATGTCACTAAGAAATGTGTCCATTTTCGGAATATCATGGATTTCACTCATGAACTAGTGCAACTAATAGAGTTCTCACCAAAGTGGTTACATGCCTTTGATAGCCTGAGGAAAGATGCAGTGATTAGAGGTGATTCTAGTCCTTCCTTAAGCACTTTATGTCCTACCCGCTGGACAGTGCGGCATCCTGCTGTCAACAGCATCTTGTTGAACTATAAGATACTGTTACAAACTTTGGAAGAAGTTGAAAAGGAGGGTGATGAATATGCTGCCAAGGCTTATGGACTTCGTATGCAAATGGCCTCATTTAATACATATTTTGGGTTGAAACTGGGACATCTGATTTTTTCTGCCTCTGAACAGTTGTCAATCAATCTACAAGCACAAAATATCACTATCCAAGAAGGAACTTGGGATGCTGAACTATTGGTGTCTCATCTGCAGTCTCTTTGGACTGAAGCGCAGTTCAATGTATTTTATGACCTTGTTGTAGTGCAGTCTTCCTCATTAACAAATAAACCAAACCCTCCACGTAACAAAAAGTTCCCTAGAAGACTTGATGAAGGTCACTGTCTTCACCGGTACCTCAGTCCCAAAGACAAACATCGCCATGACTATTTGGAGACACTTGAACTAGCTGCAGGTGAAGTAATGAGAAGGCTTCTAAAATCAGATATCTGAACAGTAAAGGAAATCGAAAAACTGCTCCTTAATGCTGTCAACAGAAATGATGATCAACTCATTCCTGAGGTAGTTTCAAAGTTCTTGGAAAATGACATTGACTTAGAAAGGCTGAAGGTCCAGCTTATGATGCTGCCTGACATGGTTAAGACAGCTTTTGCGGGTAGCATGGCAGTCAAGAAAGTGACAAATGTGAGAACTATTGCTCAAGCAATGGAACAGAGTGAAATTTATAAAGCAATTTTTAAGGGAAATTGACAAAATTTTGGAACTCTACTTTAAATTCCAGTGACATCTGCAACCGCAGAAAGATCATTCACTGCTCTACGTAAGACTAAAATGTTTTTGAAGACATCTGTGACACACTGTAGACTTAATAATTTATTTATGCTTTATGTACACCGTTCTAGGGCCGATAGACTTGACCTGTAAGCAATTGCTAAAGATTTTGCAAATGTCAACTCACGAAGAATGCATTAATTTGGGAAGTTTTAATTAAAAATATTGCTATGAATATGATGACCCAGCAAACGGTTTTAAGTAAAGACATAATGCACACATGATATATAAAATTTTCAGTAACATCTTCAGAGTGAATGTTTACAACGTAGAAATGGCTTAAATAGCTTAACTGTCACAAAATTAGAAAGTGACAGGATGGGACAAAGTAATGTTTTTTAAGTTTTGTTTTTATTTTTTTAAGTTTTGCAACCCCCAGTTAAAATGCTTATGGCTCCAAAGCTTATACTCTCTCTTAGGCGTATGGGCCGGGGAGGCACGGGGGGCACAGGCCCTCCAAAATTTTTGCGGTCGGGCAATTGAGCTGAAATCCATGTGTCATTCGGGCAAAACATAACACCCATCAAAGTTGATAAAAGATATGCTTAAAAACCTAAAAGAACCGCGGACTACAATGAATAATTAAATAAAATAATGCCAATATTAATTGCCTTTAATATATTTTGTCATATATGAAGTACACCTGTATATGAATGATGATGGCTTATGGCTGTTTTGCGGGCTCGTTGTCTTCCACGCGAAACTTGTAAACAAGTTAGTAAAAGACAAGCTGTACGAAAAAATAAACATTTTGCGATTATTATTTCAGCAAGCATCTTTGCTATTAGAAAAGGTAAATCAGATTTTTTAATTCTATTTTCTTTACACAGCCATGGCTAAGACAACAATTAGATTTGCAAATATAAATATGTGCTAGCCTCTTCCGCACGTTGTAGAGTCTACATTCTAGAAGATAGCAACATGTCAGAAATACTGAAGTCAACTTAACTGCCTTGCAGTTTTAAACATTGAAAGAGCCTTTACCAATCGTGTGATGAGGAACGTTGATAAAATCATTGACATTTTTGGGCAGCGGAAAAATCGAAAATCATATTTTTTCTGATTTTCTATCGATGTATTTCATCCAACGGGAAATGAAAATGATTGATACAGACCGTGTATATCTATGTAGAATGTATTTAATGTATACAAATTTGAACTTTAAGAGTTTGCAAAGATTATGAATCAATATTGCAGAAACATTGAACATTGTTCTTAGTTTTTGTCTTAGTGTTTCTAGACATTTCGGTTAAACTTCTCCTAAAGCAGCCTTTACACAATCATACTCATTTTTTTTATAAAATCAAATACAAAATCTCGAACAAAGTTGTATATGTGTACTGTGTAACATAACGCAAAGCGGTCGGGCAAACCAATACTGTGCCCCCCAAACAAGATTAGGCCCGTACGTCCCTGTACTCTCTATGGTTCTGCCTTACACAGGCAACCATAATCTCCAAATTAGAAGTCAAGTAAAAAAATTAATCTCGTCTTCCTTTCCATATGCTCAACTACGTGTTGTCTTTCGACCAGTTTGTCGCCGAAAAGATTTTTTTCGCTTCAAGGACCGATTACCACTATAAATGAGATCTCATGTTGTTTATAAGTTTACGTGCCGACCCTGCCAGGTGTCGTATGTTGGCGAAACGTGCCGACGCTTACATACTAGGATCTCAGAACACATAGGTATATCGGCCTACACCGCCAAAACAGTTTCAACAAGCACACTCTCCAGAGTCTTGTCACACCAGAAACAAACCGGTCATAATATTTCTTTTGACGACTTTTCTTTTGTCCTCCGGTGCCTCTCAACTTGATGTTTTAATCCGAGAATGCTTACTTATTTCTAAACTCCAACCTTCTCTCAATGCTAACATTCGATTTTTTTCTTTGACACTGTTTTGATAATTTAATTTTATTTTACTTTATTTTATTTTTTTTTTCTCAATGTTTTTCCCCCTCTCATCTCCATCTGTCAATTTCCGTTCCCACCTGGTTACGCGTCTCTGACTCCTGTTACCTTGCTTTGTCCCATCTGTCACTTTCTAATTTTGTGACAGTTAAGCTATTTAAGCCATTTCTACGTTGTGAATATTCACTCTGAAGATGTTACTGAAGATTTTATATATATTATGTGTGCATTATGTCTTTACTTAAAACTATTTACTGGGTCATCATATTCATCACAAGACTTCGTTTTCTTCCTGACACTTCAATTACAGACAATTTTTGTAAACAGATATAAAAATATTGTTGTTTAGATATCGGTGCCGTTTTGTGTATATGTAGTTTTTTAATTCAATAGCATTTTAAATAACATTTTGCTACGCTTAAAATTGTCAAAAATCTGTCCCAAAATGCGGGAAATGGCCTTTCTGAGACTCTAGAATTTCAAAATATTCCGGGGGAGCATGCCCCCGTACCCCCCAAGCTGAAACGGCTCGCCCATTCGGTGCTCGCAAACTTGCCTCCCCAATAGTCTATTAATTTTAGTGCCCCACTATAAAAAACATCTTCATACGCCAGCTGCTTGCTACGTTCATGTAGTAAGCCAAGCATCTTAGCAGGCCTTGTGCTAGACGCATTCTTGCAAAAAATGTTTCTAGCAAGGATACAAATACCTTGATATTCACCAAATTTGTTATTGGCATGTCCTAACCGTAGATACGCCTTTCCCTCTTGCCATTTGTCTCTACGTTTTTGTGCAATTTTCAGAGCTTTCTGATAATGTTCCTTGGCTATTTGATTTTCACCAATGTTCGTATTGGCACGTCCTAACCCTAGATACGCTTTTCCTTCTTGGCTTTCGTCTCCTCGTTCTTGTGCAATATTCAGAGCTTTCTCACAATTTTCCCTGGCTATTTGATATTCACCAATATTGTTATTGGCATATCCTAACCCTAGATACGCTTTTCCTTGTTGCTTTTTGTCTCCTCGTTCTTGTGCAATTTTCAGAGATTTCTCATAATATTCCCTGGCTTTTTGATGTTCACCAATATTGTTTTTGGCATATCCTAACCCTAGGTACGCGTTTCCTTCTTGGCATTTGTCTCCACGTTTTAGTGCAATTTCCAGAGCTTTCTGATTATATTCCCTGGCTTTTTGATGTTCACCAATGTTCGTATTGGCACGTCCTAACCCTAGATACGCTTTTCCTTCTTGGCTTTCGTCTCCTCGTTCTTGTGCAATATTCAGAGCTTTCTCACAATTTTCCCTGGCTATTTGATATTCACCAATATTGTTATTGGCATATCCTAACCCTAGGTACCCGTTTCCTTGTTGCTTTTTGTCTCCTCGTTCTTGTGCAATTTTCAGAGATTTCTCATAATATTCCCTGGCTTTTTGATGTTCACCAATATTGTTTTTGGCATGTCCTAACCCTAGGTACGCGTTTCCTTCTTGCCTTTTGTCTCCTTGTTCTTGTGCAATTTCCAGAGCTTTCTGATCATACTCCAAGGCTTTTTGATATTCACCGATATTGTTATTGGCATATCCTAAACCTATGTACGCGTTCCCTTCTTGCAATTTGTCTCCTAGTTCTTGTGCAATTTTCAGAGCTTTCTGATAATATTCCCTGGCTGTTTTATATTCACCAATGTTGTTAGTGGCAGCTCCTAACTCTAGGTACGCGTTTCCTTCTTGCAATTTGTCTCCTAGTTCTTGTGCAATTTTCAGAGCTTTCTGACAACATTCCCTGGCTGTTTTATATTCACCAATGTTGTTAGTGGCAGTTCCTAACCGTAGGTACGCCTTTCCTTGTTGCTTTTTGTCTCCTCGTTCTTGGGCAATTTTCAGAGCTGTCTCACATTTTTCCCTGACTTTTTGATATTCAGCAATGTTCGCATTGGCATGTCCTAATACTAGGCACTCGTTTCCTTCTTGCCTTTTGCAATCTTTCTTGTGCAATTTTCTTTTTTCTTTTCTTATTTTTTCTTTTCTTATTTTTTCTTTTCTTTTTTTTTTCTTTTCTTTTTTCTTTCCTTTTCCTTTCTTTTCTCGTTCGTGTGCAATTTTCAGAGCTTTCTGATCATATTCCATGGCTATTTGACATTCAGGCATATTGTTATTGACAAGTCCTTAACCTACAGTCAGGAGGAGAATAAGTTGAGACAATCGTTTTTATGGTAGGTGAACCGTGTTATTAAGTCAGAGATGGTTCGTGTTATTTTCCCTCTCTCCCCTCTTTAGCAATGTTGATCAAGCGGATAAATTTGACTTGTCCGACACTCAACCATCAAAGGAGATCAACACTGATATAGAGGGGAGAGGAAGTGAGGGAGTAAGATGACTTTTTAGCATAATTTTTCATGCCTGAAAGCAGGTTATTAGAGAGTTCACAAATGTCTCAACCATTTTGCACCCGATTGTCCGGAAAGGGGATATATCATTCACACCGCAAAATTACTTATTTTCCTTACCTAGTATTGGGTTATTTTTGAAAATTTTAATATTACTGGTCCTTAAATCACCATTTTGGCTTCTCTAACGTCCTCATAATTTTTTGATAAGTGACTTTATCGTTTTTGGGTCCATTGATCATTCGCCTTTTTCCCCAGGATCACTGGTCCATTAAGTGGGTTGGCATTTGTTGAGGCTGAATTGCTCGAAATGGCACGCGCATTCGGTTCTATGCAAACGAATGAATCATAAAGAGAGCAAACAAACTGCAGATTCCACAACTTGTGTTTTAATGTCAACCTGTTTCTTTTTTTTGTAGTTATCTTTTAACTACACCCAAACGTGTAGTGTTTGTCGGACGTTCTACGCACGTGGGGTAAGGGGGAGAGATATACCATTGTTCGTGATAGATGTTTTACAGAAATTTACTAAAAAGGGCGTGGTAAGTACATAAATATCATGATATTCTAGGATACTGTAGAAGAATTTAAGACAAAATCTGTTGAATGAGATATTTTCCACCTTTTTAAATTCGGCTACAGCTACGTTTGCATGGAGTTCGGCCAAAACGACAGAATCCATTTTCTTGAACGATTTCAGAAGCTTTCTTCAAATGATACCTCACTATGATTTTCTCCTTATGCTACTCGGACAAATTACGGTCAATTTTTTCGTGCTCTCAAAGCTCAGTACACTAGGAACTTTGGGCTCGAATAGGAAATTCCGACTTTCTTTAAAGACCAAGCACACTTTCACGCTCATAAATAAAAACGCGGTCATGCACGACAGGGAGATGGATATTTTGTCCGTCCGATTTTCTTTCTATAATCAAGTTGCGGAACAAGATCACGTAGAAATGGCCACTTGCAAATAATGGTTTTCCACGTTTGTGTTATGTTCAGATCAATGACGATCTTGTTGTTCAATTGTTCCTTAGAGTTGCTAAATTGCTAGAATTGCATTCATTCAAGAAAACAATTTGTTGCCACCTGGACGGTTTATGCTTGGACGATATACATCTCACATTTAAATATGAAATTTTAATGAACCCTTTGTTTATATAGAGTGTAGACTGTATATCGTGTTCGATATGATATCAAATTGGGCCTTATAGATAGGGGTATCTCGCTCAAAAACTGTTTCAGATATTCTCCAAAGAGGAGAATGTCAAATAACAAAACATATAAGTTCAAGTTGTGAAGACGATGTAATTCTGATCTATGATTAACACATCCATTTATTTTTCAATCTGTTAAAATCCACCTAACTTTGTTCTCTATTAAACAATCATCGAGTCTGCCCATGCTCCAAATGATGCTGTGAATGACTCTTTCGTCTAGATTTTTAAAATGCTCTTAATTTGCACTGCAAATTCTTCAAGTGTGTCGTAATTCTCTCAATCTTCCTTCTTTTTAACACTTCGTTTTACCAAGCTAAATGAAAGATGTTTCGTATGGTATTTAAGTATGACCATCGAGCAGAAATTCGAAGTGGGTTTCCAAGCACATCGTGGCGCGCCTTTTCAACGTGCTAACTATTGAGGCTACAATCCTCATCTTTGATGAATATCCCGCTATGTGGTCAATTTGACAGCCGCAATAATTTCTCAAAATCGTGCAAAAAAATTTTGTAAAAATTGCATCATGTAAATGTTCATATCGTTGACAAAATTCGACTTAATCCCGTAGAAAATTGCCAAAGAAATTTTTGATATTTACCAATGTTGTTATTGGCAAGTCCTAACCCTAGGTATGCATCTCCTTGCTTTTTACCTTCTCGTTCCAGTGCAATTTTTTTTGAGCAATTTTTCCGGAGCGATATCGACGGGGAAAGTTAATATTTAATCCATAGCTAGTACGATGATGAAAAAGACTAGATCTACCTTCGTCTTACATGGGCATTCTCACAGTCTTCAGAAGGCTAGGTTCCACTTTCAACGTTTTCTTTTCCTTGTCAGATTAAGCAGTTAATAAAACTAGGTAGCATCAAAACAAGCAAATAATTTTACAACTAAATGGAATAGTTTTCAAAAACGAGGTTCTGCCTTAGAAAAACACCACAGAACTAAAAACAAACACAAGAAAACAAGTAGTGAAATAAAATACTGGTATACAATTAATGGGAACAGAAATAAAGTAGTCGTTAAACAATTAGTTTGGTGATTTAATCAATGTTTGGTAGCGTTAATTCGAAGAAGATGGATAAAATAGAATTTTTTTTTAAATATTAAATAATGGCATATTAGTGAAGTATAAGGAGTTTCAAGATAACTGGAACTGTGTTATGGGCCCAAGACTCAATACCTAGTCAAATTTTAGCTGGTTGGTAATCTCAGCGATAACGGAAGTTAATTCCTATGTTCACGTGAATTAACAAATGAACAGAAAAACATCTGTCGTTCTACCAGGCAAACGTTCCAGCCCTCACGAGGTCGATGCTGTACATTAGAGTTGGAATAGATGAGCGCTTAACAGTTTCTTATGAAGGTGATCCCTTCCTACTGATCGCGTGGCGCTTCCGTATTTAAAAATTTCACAGAAAAGAAGTCGCTACAATTTAGGAAAATGTACTGCTCAAGATAATTTGATAAGATTTCCAGCTTTAGTTAATTTCTTTCAAAAACCAAGGAAAACATTTTCCCGGGGTACCTTCTTTCGTACTGCAAGGTACATTTCACGGATTATAAAACAATCTAATTTAACCCTGAATAACTCAACAACCTTCTATTGTACACAGCGTTTTACTAGGCGGTTTTTTTTCACAAGAGGCGAATGTTTTTCCGCAACAGTATTCAAAGGGCCCTTTTTAATGTCCACAAGGAACTAACTTGCACTTAGTGCAAATATAAAAAAACTAGTCGCCTAAAATGCCTGCTTTAAACAAGATATGGTTTCTGAGATTTGTTTTTTTATAGTTATTAGTTCTTTGTCAAGGAAGGCTAAAATATAGAAAAAAATTCCAGGCTGGACAAATCTACGTTGAAAGTCGGTGGAAAGAAAAGTTTCACCTCATCATACACTTCTGTATGACCAAGAGTATTTTCTTCGCAGGTTCAGAATGTCACCAACTTTAGCTTTAGCAAAAACGTTTTCCAAGTATCATTGTTTCCTGGCCAATGACTTTAATCACATGCACTGTCCTCCATTTTCATAATTTTTCATGCAGTTTGTGATCTAATAGGTTAATTATTATTGAATACGTCTCTTTTTTTTGTAAGAAAAACGAAGAACATGATCCTTCTTTTTTCAGCAGTCACAAAGCGACCATTTTTCGCTGCACCTGCGTCCTGTGCGCATGCTTATTGCAAACCCTAGCGAATAAAGTCGCTTTGTATGAAAAATACCGCTTAGTGGGAAATGGCTTGAAGAAAGGAGATCCTCGACAAAATTTAATTGCAAATCTGTGATGTCCAACGAAGAGTTTAACACGGATCCATAAAGTTTTTCTAGCCGGCTGGGGCAACATTAGGTGTGTTCTGAAAAATGAATTTGAATTATGGCCTCATCGCAAAGGGCAGCTTTTGTATAGAATTACCAAAATACAAAACTTAAAACAATATTCCATCATATTTTCTACACATTAATTTCATTATTTATAGGATAATCGCTTTCACTGTGGCTCTCTCCAACAGTGAGAAGTACTTGTGAAACGCTATTCCAGTAAGGGATGCATTAAATGACAGTGTAACTGTTACAAAAGCATCTAAAATCATCTAAAAATACGTTGCCTATTTCCGGATAAAGGCATACCTCCGGGAAACTGACCAGAACTACAAGAATTCGATTCTTAAATATGTTTTAATAACGTCAAATGTATCCAAAGAAGAGCAAACGACACCACAAACTAGCAGTTAAAGGGATTCATTGCGTCCACTGCTAACCATGTTCCAATATATGTATCTCCAAAGCTTTGTAATTAACCAAAATAAAACATCACAAATTTCTGCAGAATGTAATAGGCCACTTGCCCAAATAATTCACGTGGTCCAATTGCAGATATGGAATTATGAACCCCGAAAACGCACACAGGACGGTAACGTCAGTGAATAAAGTTTTGATTTACAAAACTTACATTAGCTAAGAAAAATGGGATCAGATTTTTATGCCCTCTCATTATCAGAATAAATTTCTTTGTCAATGGGAAAACACCGTTTAAAGGAAGATTTTGTATTCAAAATTCAAAAAACAGTTTAAAATATATTCTACTGTTTTCACGCTAAATTTTGGCTGTTATGGTGAATATCTAACAAGGTCAAAAACCGTTTTGCTTTCGGTTGTAATTCGTCTCTATGATATTTTAGTCAATGGGTGGTGTGGTTGCTAAGGATGAAACCACTCATTTTGTTCATAGTTGACAGCTCTTTCAAAGTGGGCACGTCGGGTGTAACTTGAGGCAACGAATGCCCAGTATGAATTAAACAGATATCTTGAACATGGACCGCGTTAGCATCGGGCTTTTTTTGTGTCAATATTTGTGAGGAAGATGCCAAGACGGAGGAACTGGTTAGCAAAAGGAAAAGTAGCAGTCGTGAGTTGAGGGATTCGGTAATTTCTAAGACGCAAAATGTTGGCCATGTGCTGTACAGGAAGTAATCAAAGTCTGAATAATTAGGTACATTAGCAGACAAACCCTGATCGAATCCATTCCCGTTCCGGAATTCCATAGCAAGAACAACCACCTCATTCCTTTCCAACGAAAAGTGGATATTAACTATTTTCAAACGAGAACTGGAGTATACCAAAGGTCTCGAGATATCTTCCAGATCTCTCAGAAAAGGTGACGAGAAATCTCGTTCAAGGGATGAAATAAAACCTTCAGGAAGAACCAACTCGACTGTCATATCATCCGTCTGATATGGGAATAGTATGGACAATGACCATGCTGTGGGGTAATACAAGTTGGATGGACTAGATCGCAATCTTTTTGTTACTGGTCAATACTTCAATACTCAAAAGGGATGCGAATTATGTAAAACGAAACCTTAATAGCTGTGTCAAGGGAGATAGCTAAATAGATTTGAACCTGATAGTAGCAGTTATTAAATTCTTTAATTTCAGGTCAAAACAAATACAACTTGCCATAAGGTAAATTAGAATATTAGTTGTCTTCAGCCGTTAAGATTTAAACCATGAAGGTTAAAAAGACATGTAACGAAGCAGGTCCCACAAAATTCTATTAAATAATGGCAGGAAACAACCGCTGTATCGACAGAAATTACCAAATCAAAATAAGCACACTTCTCACCGGAACCTATACTTATTGAGCAAGGCATAGAACGAGAGCTAAGTCAGTCTGTGGAACAAGCCTGATTGATAAAATTCTCCCAAAAAATGTAGGTGGTACATGAGGATAATGATTGCACTGACTGCGCCTCATATTTCTGTCCTTAATCATCGAGTCCGCTGCTGGAATGTTAAAGATGAAAACCAATCCTGTCGACCAGATCCAAGGATTTCCGGGTATCATTAGCCTCAAAAAGGTACTGACAATGAACTCCAAACGTCCAAATTACAAACCCCCTTCTAACACTGATGACGCCAACAGACTTTTGAAGCAACTTACAAGTAATGATTTCTCAAGCTGTCTCATTTTTACCAGTTTACTCAACGACCTGACGGGAGGACTATGAAACAATAAGAAACTAGGAATTTTTATTCAAATCTATGTAATAGTTGTTTAGGTTTTCTTTTCCATTCCTCTGTTGGTAAAGGATTGTTTAGAGATATCGTAATATTACCCAATATTGATAACCCAACCGCTGCTGCTGGAATTTCTAGGTCACGATAAGCAGTTTCCAAGTTGCTGTACTTTAAAACGAGCATATTAATAAATGTACACAGTAGTGGGATGGTCTGGAGCTACATTTTAAGACAGGCTTCTGAAGTATTTATATTATTTAATTCTCTGTGTCATAACCAGAGCAGGGAGAACTGGACTATTACACGTTAATGGCCACAACATATATCCTTTAAAAAAGATATGCCGCCTGGTCCGAAACACCAGGGAGGGGTGTATTTAATGCCTAACCAGCTCCTCTCTACACTACAAAAGTTTTCGGATCATGGGTGGTCTTTAAAAACTATTATTATATATTCACACTTCATTCTTGTTTCTTATTGGTCGACATTCACCAGTTAATTGTCAACGTCTGCAAGCCGTGACATTAGTTCCGTAGAATAGCGTGAATTATTCGACGGAGCGGTCCAAAAAAATTATTGGACGGTGATGACGTAACCACTTCAAGACCGTGAAAATTACAAAACAGTAAAAATTGGCCTGCAGCAGTTTGAAAAGTTATTTGCACGACTCTAAGTGCAAATCTTTTCTTGCATCTGTCGCTGTTTTGAATGTATAACATTGACCTCGGTCTGGATAATTCTTGACATCATCCTCAGCCTCATCCAATAATTGTTCATTATGTCTTTTTACATGTGCAGTGTGGTAATATTCAGAATACTTAAAAAATAATTACTGAGACACGCAACATTATTGGATACAATGCAGGCAGTTGAGGCCTCTGGGCTCAGCTGCCTGCATTATGTTTTCTCTGCATCATATCAGCGAATTCAGCAAGCAAAATTTTACAAAATCGACTTGCATAATTTTGTTATCTGCATTCGCTGATATAATACCGAGTGAAGACAATAGGTTTTTACCGGGTCAGTAATTGTATGCAAATACAAGACTAAGTACATGTATATATATAAGGCATAGCTACACAAATTAGTTGAAATTGTTCGTCCGTGGCTCGACTGTGTTATATTTCTGCACACAAGATAGTTCAATAACGCTTTCACCGTTTGAAGAGTAATAACCTTGGGAAATTTCGGACTTACAGTAAGCAGTGGCAACATTTTTCCTTTTTGCGAACTTTAAAATTTATACCGGTTTTTCACCCACTTTGATCGGTTGCCTCATCTTAAGAAGTTCAAGAATGTTCTGAAACAACTAGTTGATAGTATCTGTCTCACGAACACACAAAAACACCTTTCAAAAGGAAAAGATACGGTGGTCTTGAAGGTCTCGTCCAATAAAGGCCAATGACATTCTTTCGATAAAGCTAGAGCGACCAAAAAGGCACCATGCATGCAACGCACCTATTGTTCAACATAGTAACTAGAATCGCAACAAAAATAGTTATGCAAATTTGCCGGCAGAGGTGGTAAAAAATAGTGTTGAGCAGATGTGAAATAGAGAAGTTGTAACCCTTTACAAATATTACGCCAGCCGAGGCTAGTATACAGTTTAAAGAAAGATGCTACAATGAACGAGCGCCCACTCAGCCAACCCTGCTGTGATTAACTGTTCTCCAAAACAAAGATTTGCTAGTTTTAAATCAAGAAATAAGATGAACGCAGCCTTGCTTCAAGCAAGTATGACGGAACCATTGTCCCAACATCATACCAAACAAGGTATACTCAATATGTTCCCTCGAATCATAGTTGTGTCAGATATCATACAATTAATATCAGTTAATATCAGTTAACCATACAGTACGTAAGTAATCTTACCTGTCTGCACGCGGTTCAAGAGCTTGAACAGTCTGTAGTCAATAACTTTGAACTTCTTCTCAGATGCTCTGTTCTTCCTCTGTTTCTTCGAGAAAGTACTATCGACAAATGTACGAAACACGAATTGAGAGATGATCTCAGAAATTTCGAACATTGGTGTGCATGACATTAATGTATCAAAACAACAACGAGCGCAAAATTTCCGCTTGTTTTTACTTTCGATATCAGCTACATTACATGCTGATATTTCTTGGGTAATTGGAAATGTTTTCAACTCGGCTAATCGAGTTGAAATTCTTCCATGTAACCATCCCCTAAACCCACAAGAATCAATGATATGGAAGACTGTCAGTCCACCTGAAGGTTTGAGAGAATTCCCAATTTGATGAGAAATTTCAGCCTTAGCTGAAGATTAAATCAAAGTAAACTCAACATACAAATTCGTGGACAGCCACTGTTTTTACATTTCGTATAATTCCCACTCGTCCATAAGCTACCAACCAAAGCTAAACAATAATTTTGCACTTCCAAACACTTAACTATTCTTTAGTTCTAGTAGGACAGCACTTTCCAGAAACGTGAAGGAAAGCTACACGAATCGAGAATATCCAGTTCTACCAATAAATGAAAAATTTAAATCTAATTACATGCCATCGGTAACTCATGTCGACTAAATTTACCTGCAAAGTAATTTTTAAATCTTGCCTATTAATTCAATGCTATGCCAAATTATCTGACCAAGCTTATCTTGGGGTATAATACGCTGACGAACTGAAACCCTCATACAACATTATTGTATAAAACCGACGAAGCTTGCTTAAAAGGGTATATTTCAATATTAACAGAGATAGTAAGGGTGGAAGGCAAAATTTTGCAAGATCTCCTGGGCCAGTAAGGTTTCCAGAAAACAAGCATAACTGACCATGATTACATTTAGTTACGAACACTCTTAAGCCATCAACGTTTAAGACTGAAGCGACATATCTTTGCACTTATTCTGCCAGGTTTATACCAAATAAAGCCTTAAAACAACAGAAGAATAGACGACCATCAATAACTCAAAGTTGGTTGGCGAAATCTTCATAGGAAGCTAGATGTTGAGTTTTGTTCACAACCAAAGCTCAGTGTACAAGTGGAATGTGCCAGACAAAATTTTTCAAAAAAACGACTCGCATCACATGACCACCACCATTGAGTCGAATCTGTTTTGTGAATCCATTTTTTTAAATCCTTGACCAAGTGCTAGCTAGTTGGTCAACTTTAATCAACCAACGACAAGTGGTAATAACGCCATGACCTGATGAAGACGCAAGACAGTGCCAGAAAAAGAAACAAATTTCAACTTCCATTTAATTTTGGACACGCTCAGAATTGTTGTAAGTCGACAAATACTGACGTAATGGAGGCCAACTCCGAGGCAAGTGGAAAATTCCAGCATACTCAGTGACCAAGCAGGAGGGCAAGTGAAACTATAGGATCACGTAATTCTTATTCAAATTTTACTGCGTGATCGATTCTGTTTGCTCGATCTTCCCCTTCTTCGTTTACCTGTGTGTCAGAGTTGGAACGGAGAAGTTTTGTTCATACAGGCCAAAGACTTACGATCTTAAACAACCTTTCAAATATCATAAACTCGACACAAATTTCGAAATTTCTTCTAAAGTCTCAGTAAGATATTTGCTTTTCTCAAAAACACTCGCTCTTGGAACTCACTGCCATTTATATCGTGGATATCTAACATCAGAAAATGTCTCTGCAAATAGTATTCTAGTTACGACCGAGTCACTATCACGCCGATGGGTTCAACATTCGTTGGAGCTAGGTCTTTAACACTTGACACTGTCACATACTTTCTCCACTCCCTTGTTGTTTACATTTCTGTCTCCGAGGTATGCAATGTCACTCAATGTGGTCTTCTACTGTTGTTTTTTAACTATCATATCAGAACGTCTTGTTACGAAGTTAAAGTTATAGAAAAGTTTGCAAGTTCCATTTTCCAGAGCTGATACTTCACATGCAAGACGTTCTTTAAATCTTGCCTATTAATTCAATGTTATCCTGAATTATCTGACGAAGCTTACCTTCGTGCATAATACACTGATTTATTGTTTAACACCGACGAAAGTGGCTTAAAAGGTTGTCACAATATTAACCGAGCTAGTAAGGGTACAAGGCTAAATTGTGGATGTTCTCCTAGATCGGTAAGGTTTGCCGAACACGAGCATAACTGACCATGATTACATTTCCTTACGAACGCTCTTAAGCCATCAACGTTTAAGACTGAAGCGACATATCTTTGCACTTATTCTGCCAGGTTTATACCAAATAAAGCCTTAAAACAACAGAACAATAGACGAGCATCAATAACTCAAAGGTGGTGGGTGAAATTTTCATAGGAAACTAGATGTTGAGTTTTGTTCACAACCAAAGCTCAGTGTACAAGTGAAATGTGCCAGTTAGACAAAATTGTTCAAAAAACGACTCGCATCACATTACCACCACCACTCAATCGAATGGGTTTTGTGGGTCCTTTTTCTTAAATCCTTGACCAAGTGCTAGCGAGTTGGTCAACTTTAATCAACCAACGACAAGTGGTATTAGCGCCATGACCTAATGAAGACGCAAGACAGTGCCAGTAAAAGAAACACTTTTCAACTTCCATTTTATTAGACGTAAAATGAAGATGAGAGCCCAGCTCAAAATTCGGAGATGTAATCTCATCATTCAGGAATAGACAGAAACACACGAATAAAGTTTAATAGAAGTTCATTGACGTTTCGTTGTCGACGCGCAACATTTTCAAAGTAATTACAGATGGAAATATCAAGATATTTATAATTACAAAAGGTATCACATTAGTATTATTATCACATTAGACTTGTTGTAAGTCGACAAATGCTGACGTGATGGAGGACAACTCCGAAGAAGCAAGTGGAAAATTGCAGTCATTTGTTTTCTGCTTTGGTCAAGGTTTAATTGTCCCAAATTAGAGAACAGCAACAACTTAGGGTTACTGACGAGGAATTCAGGACTAGCCTGATGCGCTAGAGTCATTCTTTGTCTATTTGCTTTTTTGATTTTCATTTTCTGGTACGTTATATAACTGCGTATCTTTCCTGTGGAACGAGTGCAGTACCTGGCCAAGTTTATCATCTACCCTTGTCATTGAGTACGACGAGGCACATGAAGTCTTACAAAAACAGAATCGAACTCACCGTTTTTATTCAAATGCTCGTTCTCTTGAAATAAAATTCCGCCTCAAAGTATCGGGTTTGATTCCCAATCCAGAGGCTTTTCCTAATACGAAATGAACGTATTCAGTGACCAAGCAGGAGGGCAAGTGAAACTGTAGGATCATGTAATTCTTATTCAAATTTTACTGCGTGATCGATTCTGTTTGCTCGATCTTCCCCTTCTTCGTTTACCTGTGTGTCAGAGTTGGAACGGAGAAGTTTTGTTCATACAGGCCAAAGACTTACGATCTTAAACAACCTTTCAAATATCATAAACTCGATACAAATTTCGAAATTTCTTCTAAAGTCTCAGTAAGATATTTGCTTTTCTCAAAAACACTCGCTCTTGGAACTCACTGCCATTTATATCGTGGATATCTAACATCAGAAAATGTCTCTGCAAATAGTATTCTAGTTACGACCGAGTCACTATCACGCCGATGGGTTCAACATTCGTTGGAGCTAGGTCTTTAACACTTGACACTGTCACATACTTTCTCCACTCCCTTGTTGTTTACATTTCTGTCTCCGAGGTATGCAATGTCACTCAATGTGGTCTTCTACTGTTGTTTTTTAACTATCATATCAGAACGTCTTGTTACGAAGTTAAAGTTATAGAAAAGTTTGCAAGTTCCATTTTCCAGAGCTGATACTTCACATGCAAGACGTTCTTTAAATCTTGCCTATTAATTCAATGTTATCCTGAATTATCTGACGAAGCTTACCTTCGTGCATAATACACTGATTTATTGTTTAACACCGACGAAAGTGGCTTAAAAGGTTGTCACAATATTAACCGAGCTAGTAAGGGTACAAGGCTAAATTGTGGATGTTCTCCTAGATCGGTAAGGTTTGCCGAACACGAGCATAACTGACCATGATTACATTTCCTTACGAACGCTCTTAAGCCATCAACGTTTAAGACTGAAGCGACATATCTTTGCACTTATTCTGCCAGGTTTATACCAAATAAAGCCTTAAAACAACAGAACAATAGACGAGCATCAATAACTCAAAGGTGGTGGGTGAAATTTTCATAGGAAACTAGATGCTGAGTTTTGTTCACAACCAAAGCTCAGTGTACAAGTGAAATGTGCCAGTTAGACAAAATTGTTCAAAAAACGACTCGCATCACATTACCACCACCACTCAATCGAATGTGTTTTGTGGGTCCATTTTCTTAAATCCTTGACCAAGTGCTAGCGAGTTGGTCAACTTTAATCAACCAACGACAAGTGGTATTAGCGCCATGACCTAATGAAGACGCAAGACAGTGCCAGTAAAAGAAACACTTTTCAACTTCCATTTTATTAGACGTAAAATGAAGATGAGAGCCCAGCTCAAAATTCGGAGATGTAATCTCATCATTCAGGAATAGACAGAAACACACGAATAAAGTTTAATAGAAGTTCATTGACGTTTCGTTGTCGACGCGCAACATTTTCAAAGTAATTACAGATGGAAATATCAAGATATTTATAATTACAAAAGGTATCACATTAGTATTATTATCACATTAGACTTGTTGTAAGTCGACAAATGCTGACGTGATGGAGGACAACTCCGAAGAAGCAAGTGGAAAATTGCAGTCATTTGTTTTCTGCTTTGGTCAAGGTTTAATTGTCCCAAATTAGAGAACAGCAACAACTTAGGGTTACTGACGAGGAATTCAGGACTAGCCTGATGCGCTAGAGTCATTCTTTGTCTATTTGCTTTTTTGATTTTCATTTTCTGGTACGTTATATAACTGCGTATCTTTCCTGTGGAACGAGTGCAGTACCTGGCCAAGTTTATCATCTACCCTTGTCATTGAGTACGACGAGGCACATGAAGTCTTACAAAAACAGAATCGAACTCACCGTTTTTATTCAAATGCTCGTTCTCTTGAAATAAAATTCCGCCTCAAAGTATCGGGTTTGATTCCCAATCCAGAGGCTTTTCCTAATACGAAATGAACGTATTCAGTGACCAAGCAGGAGGGCAAGTGAAACTGTAGGATCATGTAATTCTTATTCAAATTTTACTGCGTGATCGATTCTGTTTGCTCGATCTTCCCCTTCTTCGTTTACCTGTGTGTCAGAGTTGGAACGGAGAAGTTTTGTTCATACAGGCCAAAGACTTACGATCTTAAACAACCTTTCAAATATCATAAACTCGACACAAATTTCGAAATTTCTTCTAAAGTCTCAGTAAGATATTTGCTTTTCTCAAAAACACTCGCTCTTGGAACTCACTGCCATTTATATCGTGGATATCTAACATCAGAAAATGTCTCTGCAAATAGTATTCTAGTTACGACCGAGTCACTATCACGCCGATGGGTTCAACATTCGTTGGAGCTAGGTCTTTAACACTTGACACTGTCACATACTTTCTCCACTCCCTTGTTGTTTACATTTCTGTCTCCGAGGTATGCAATGTCACTCAATGTGGTCTTCTACTGTTGTTTTTTAACTATCATATCAGAACGTCTTGTTACGAAGTTAAAGTTATAGAAAAGTTTGCAAGTTCCATTTTCCAGAGCTGATACTTCACATGCAAGACGTTCTTTAAATCTTGCCTATTAATTCAATGTTATCCTGAATTATCTGACGAAGCTTACCTTCGTGCATAATACACTGATTTATTGTTTAACACCGACGAAAGTGGCTTAAAAGGTTGTCACAATATTAACCGAGCTAGTAAGGGTACAAGGCTAAATTGTGGATGTTCTCCTAGATCGGTAAGGTTTGCCGAACACGAGCATAACTGACCATGATTACATTTCCTTACGAACGCTCTTAAGCCATCAACGTTTAAGACTGAAGCGACATATCTTTGCACTTATTCTGCCAGGTTTATACCAAATAAAGCCTTAAAACAACAGAACAATAGACGAGCATCAATAACTCAAAGGTGGTGGGTGAAATTTTCATAGGAAACTAGATGCTGAGTTTTGTTCACAACCAAAGCTCAGTGTACAAGTGAAATGTGCCAGTTAGACAAAATTGTTCAAAAAACGACTCGCATCACATTACCACCACCACTCAATCGAATGTGTTTTGTGGGTCCATTTTCTTAAATCCTTGACCAAGTGCTAGCGAGTTGGTCAACTTTAATCAACCAACGACAAGTGGTATTAGCGCCATGACCTAATGAAGACGCAAGACAGTGCCAGTAAAAGAAACACTTTTCAACTTCCATTTTATTAGACGTAAAATGAAGATGAGAGACCAGCTCAAAATTCGGAGATGTAATCTCATCATTCAGGAATAGACAGAAACACACGAATAAAGTTTAATAGAAGTTCATTGACGTTTCGTTGTCGACGCGCAACATTTTCAAAGTAATTACAGATGGAAATATCAAGATATTTATAATTACAAAAGGTATCACATTAGTATTATTATCACATTAGACTTGTTGTAAGTCGACAAATGCTGACGTGATGGAGGACAACTCCGAAGAAGCAAGTGGAAAATTGCAGTCATTTGTTTTCTGCTTTGGTCAAGGTTTAATTGTCCCAAATTAGAGAACAGCAACAACTTAGGGTTACTGACGAGGAATTCAGGACTAGCCTGATGCGCTAGAGTCATTCTTTGTCTATTTGCTTTTTTGATTTTCATTTTCTGGTACGTTATATAACTGCGTATCTTTCCTGTGGAACGAGTGCAGTACCTGGCCAAGTTTATCATCTACCCTTGTCATTGAGTACGACGAGGCACATGAAGTCTTACAAAAACAGAATCGAACTCACCGTTTTTATTCAAATGCTCGTTCTCTTGAAATAAAATTCCACCTCAAAGTATCGGGTTTGATTCCCAATCCAGAGGCTTTTCCTAATACGAAATGAACGTATTCAGTGACCAAGCAGGAGGGCAAGTGAAACTGTAGGATCATGTAATTCTTATTCAAATTTTACTGCGTGATCGATTCTGTTTGCTCGATTATTCCCTTCTTCGTTTACCTGTGTGTCAGAGTTGGAACGGAGAAGTTTTGTTCATACAGGCCAAAGACTTACGATCTTAAACAACCTTTCAAATATCATAAACTCGATACAAATTTCGAAATTTCTTCTAAAGTCTCAGTAAGATATTTGCTTTTCTCAAAAACACTCGCTCTTGGAACTCACTGCCATTTATATCGTGGATATCTAACATCAGAAAATGTCTCTGCAAATAGTATTCTAGTTACGACCGAGTCACTATCACGCCGATGGGTTCAACATTCGTTGGAGCTAGGTCTTTAACACTTGACACTGTCACATACTTTCTCCACTCCCTTGTTGTTTACATTTCTGTCTCCGAGGTATGCAATGTCACTCAATGTGGTCTTCTACTGTTGTTTTTTAACTATCATATCAGAACGTCTTGTTACGAAGTTAAAGTTATAGAAAAGTTTGCAAGTTCCATTTTCCAGAGCTGATACTTCACATGCAAGACGTTCTTTAAATCTTGCCTATTAATTCAATGTTATCCTGAATTATCTGACGAAGCTTACCTTCGTGCATAATACACTGATTTATTGTTTAACACCGACGAAAGTGGCTTAAAAGGTTGTCACAATATTAACCGAGCTAGTAAGGGTACAAGGCTAAATTGTGGATGTTCTCCTAGATCGGTAAGGTTTGCCGAACACGAGCATAACTGACCATGATTACATTTCCTTACGAACGCTCTTAAGCCATCAACGTTTAAGACTGAAGCGACATATCTTTGCACTTATTCTGCCAGGTTTATACCAAATAAAGCCTTAAAACAACAGAACAATAGACGAGCATCAATAACTCAAAGGTGGTGGGTGAAATTTTCATAGGAAACTAGATGTTGAGTTTTGTTCACAACCAAAGCTCAGTGTACAAGTGAAATGTGCCAGTTAGACAAAATTGTTCAAAAAACGACTCGCATCACATTACCACCACCACTCAATCGAATGGGTTTTGTGGGTCCTTTTTCTTAAATCCTTGACCAAGTGCTAGCGAGTTGGTCAACTTTAATCAACCAACGACAAGTGGTATTAGCGCCATGACCTAATGAAGACGCAAGACAGTGCCAGTAAAAGAAACACTTTTCAACTTCCATTTTATTAGACGTAAAATGAAGATGAGAGCCCAGCTCAAAATTCGGAGATGTAATCTCATCATTCAGGAATAGACAGAAACACACGAATAAAGTTTAATAGAAGTTCATTGACGTTTCGTTGTCGACGCGCAACATTTTCAAAGTAATTACAGATGGAAATATCAAGATATTTATAATTACAAAAGGTATCACATTAGTATTATTATCACATTAGACTTGTTGTAAGTCGACAAATGCTGACGTGATGGAGGACAACTCCGAAGAAGCAAGTGGAAAATTGCAGTCATTTGTTTTCTGCTTTGGTCAAGGTTTAATTGTCCCAAATTAGAGAACAGCAACAACTTAGGGTTACTGACGAGGAATTCAGGACTAGCCTGATGCGCTAGAGTCATTCTTTGTCTATTTGCTTTTTTGATTTTCATTTTCTGGTACGTTATATAACTGCGTATCTTTCCTGTGGAACGAGTGCAGTACCTGGCCAAGTTTATCATCTACCCTTGTCATTGAGTACGACGAGGCACATGAAGTCTTACAAAAACAGAATCGAACTCACCGTTTTTATTCAAATGCTCGTTCTCTTGAAATAAAATTCCACCTCAAAGTATCGGGTTTGATTCCCAATCCAGAGGCTTTTCCTAATACGAAATGAACGTATTCAGTGACCAAGCAGGAGGGCAAGTGAAACTATAGGATTATGTAATTCTTATTCAAATTTTACTGCGTGATCGATTCTGTTTGCTCGATCTTCCCCTTCTTCGTTTACCTGTGTGTCAGAGTTGGAACGGAGAAGTTTTGTTCATACAGGCCAAAGACTTACGATCTTAAACAACCTTTCAAATATCATAAACTCGACACAAATTTCGAAATTTCTTCTAAAGTCTCAGTAAGATATTTGCTTTTCTCAAAAACACTCGCTCTTGGAACTCACTGCCATTTATATCGTGGATATCTAACATCAGAAAATGTCTCTGCAAATAGTATTCTAGTTACGACCGAGTCACTATCACGCCGATGGGTTCAACATTCGTTGGAGCTAGGTCTTTAACACTTGACACTGTCACATACTTTCTCCACTCCCTTGTTGTTTACATTTCTGTCTCCGAGGTATGCAATGTCACTCAATGTGGTCTTCTACTGTTGTTTTTTAACTATCATATCAGAACGTCTTGTTACGAAGTTAAAGTTATAGAAACGTTTGCAAGTTCCATTTTCCAGAGCTGATACTTCACATGCAAGACGTTCTTTAAATCTTGCCTATTAATTCAATGTTATCCTGAATTATCTGACGAAGCTTACCTTCGTGCATAATACACTGATTTATTGTTTAACACCGACGAAAGTGGCTTAAAAGGTTGTCACAATATTAACCGAGCTAGTAAGGGTACAAGGCTAAATTGTGGATGTTCTCCTAGATCGGTAAGGTTTGCCGAACACGAGCATAACTGACCATGATTACATTTCCTTACGAACGCTCTTAAGCCATCAACGTTTAAGACTGAAGCGACATATCTTTGCACTTATTCTGCCAGGTTTATACCAAATAAAGCCTTAAAACAACAGAACAATAGACGAGCATCAATAACTCAAAGGTGGTGGGTGAAATTTTCATAGGAAACTAGATGTTGAGTTTTGTTCACAACCAAAGCTCAGTGTACAAGTGAAATGTGCCAGTTAGACAAAATTGTTCAAAAAACGACTCGCATCACATTACCACCACCACTCAATCGAATGGGTTTTGTGGGTCCTTTTTCTTAAATCCTTGACCAAGTGCTAGCGAGTTGGTCAACTTTAATCAACCAACGACAAGTGGTATTAGCGCCATGACCTAATGAAGACGCAAGACAGTGCCAGTAAAAGAAACACTTTTCAACTTCCATTTTATTAGACGTAAAATGAAGATGAGAGCCCAGCTCAAAATTCGGAGATGTAATCTCATCATTCAGGAATAGACAGAAACACACGAATAAAGTTTAATAGAAGTTCATTGACGTTTCGTTGTCGACGCGCAACATTTTCAAAGTAATTACAGATGGAAATATCAAGATATTTATAATTACAAAAGGTATCACATTAGTATTATTATCACATTAGACTTGTTGTAAGTCGACAAATGCTGACGTGATGGAGGACAACTCCGAAGAAGCAAGTGGAAAATTGCAGTCATTTGTTTTCTGCTTTGGTCAAGGTTTAATTGTCCCAAATTAGAGAACAGCAACAACTTAGGGTTACTGACGAGGAATTCAGGACTAGCCTGATGCGCTAGAGTCATTCTTTGTCTATTTGCTTTTTTGATTTTCATTTTCTGGTACGTTATATAACTGCGTATCTTTCCTGTGGAACGAGTGCAGTACCTGGCCAAGTTTATCATCTACCCTTGTCATTGAGTACGACGAGGCACATGAAGTCTTACAAAAACAGAATCGAACTCACCGTTTTTATTCAAATGCTCGTTCTCTTGAAATAAAATTCCACCTCAAAGTATCGGGTTTGATTCCCAATCCAGAGGCTTTTCCTAATACGAAATGAACGTATTCAGTGACCAAGCAGGAGGGCAAGTGAAACTGTAGGATCATGTAATTCTTATTCAAATTTTACTGCGTGATCGATTCTGTTTGCTCGATTATTCCCTTCTTCGTTTACCTGTGTGTCAGAGTTGGAACGGAGAAGTTTTGTTCATACAGGCCAAAGACTTACGATCTTAAACAACCTTTCAAATATCATAAACTCGACACAAATTTCGAAATTTCTTCTAAAGTCTCAGTAAGATATTTGCTTTTCTCAAAAACACTCGCTCTTGGAACTCACTGCCATTTATATCGTGGATATCTAACATCAGAAAATGTCTCTGCAAATAGTATTCTAGTTACGACCGAGTCACTATCACGCCGATGGGTTCAACATTCGTTGGAGCTAGGTCTTTAACACTTGACACTGTCACATACTTTCTCCACTCCCTTGTTGTTTACATTTCTGTCTCCGAGGTATGCAATGTCACTCAATGTGGTCTTCTACTGTTGTTTTTTAACTATCATATCAGAACGTCTTGTTACGAAGTTAAAGTTATAGAAACGTTTGCAAGTTCCATTTTCCAGAGCTGATACTTCACATGCAAGACGTTCTTTAAATCTTGCCTATTAATTCAATGTTATCCTGAATTATCTGACGAAGCTTACCTTCGTGCATAATACACTGATTTATTGTTTAACACCGACGAAAGTGGCTTAAAAGGTTGTCACAATATTAACCGAGCTAGTAAGGGTACAAGGCTAAATTGTGGATGTTCTCCTAGATCGGTAAGGTTTGCCGAACACGAGCATAACTGACCATGATTACATTTCCTTACGAACGCTCTTAAGCCATCAACGTTTAAGACTGAAGCGACATATCTTTGCACTTATTCTGCCAGGTTTATACCAAATAAAGCCTTAAAACAACAAAACAATAGACGAGCATCAATAACTCAAAGGTGGTGGGTGAAATTTTCATAGGAAACTAGATGTTGAGTTTTGTTCACAACCAAAGCTCAGTGTACAAGTGAAATGTGCCAGTTAGACAAAATTGTTCAAAAAACGACTCGCATCACATTACCACCACCACTCAATCGAATGGGTTTTGTGGGTCCTTTTTCTTAAATCCTTGACCAAGTGCTAGCGAGTTGGTCAACTTTAATCAACCAACGACAAGTGGTATTAGCGCCATGACCTAATGAAGACGCAAGACAGTGCCAGTAAAAGAAACACTTTTCAACTTCCATTTTATTAGACGTAAAATGAAGATGAGAGCCCAGCTCAAAATTCGGAGATGTAATCTCATCATTCAGGAATAGACAGAAACACACGAATAAAGTTTAATAGAAGTTCATTGACGTTTCGTTGTCGACGCGCAACATTTTCAAAGTAATTACAGATGGAAATATCAAGATATTTATAATTACAAAAGGTATCACATTAGTATTATTATCACATTAGACTTGTTGTAAGTCGACAAATGCTGACGTGATGGAGGACAACTCCGAAGAAGCAAGTGGAAAATTGCAGTCATTTGTTTTCTGCTTTGGTCAAGGTTTAATTGTCCCAAATTAGAGAACAGCAACAACTTAGGGTTACTGACGAGGAATTCAGGACTAGCCTGATGCGCTAGAGTCATTCTTTGTCTATTTGCTTTTTTGATTTTCATTTTCTGGTACGTTATATAACTGCGTATCTTTCCTGTGGAACGAGTGCAGTACCTGGCCAAGTTTATCATCTACCCTTGTCATTGAGTACGACGAGGCACATGAAGTCTTACAAAAACAGAATCGAACTCACCGTTTTTATTCAAATGCTCGTTCTCTTGAAATAAAATTCCACCTCAAAGTATCGGGTTTGATTCCCAATCCAGAGGCTTTTCCTAATACGAAATGAACGTATTCAGTGACCAAGCAGGAGGGCAAGTGAAACTGTAGGATCATGTAATTCTTATTCAAATTTTACTGCGTGATCGATTCTGTTTGCTCGATTATTCCCTTCTTCGTTTACCTGTGTGTCAGAGTTGGAACGGAGAAGTTTTGTTCATACAGGCCAAAGACTTACGATCTTAAACAACCTTTCAAATATCATAAACTCGACACAAATTTCGAAATTTCTTCTAAAGTCTCAGTAAGATATTTGCTTTTCTCAAAAACACTCGCTCTTGGAACTCACTGCCATTTATATCGTGGATATCTAACATCAGAAAATGTCTCTGCAAATAGTATTCTAGTTACGACCGAGTCACTATCACGCCGATGGGTTCAACATTCGTTGGAGCTAGGTCTTTAACACTTGACACTGTCACATACTTTCTCCACTCCCTTGTTGTTTACATTTCTGTCTCCGAGGTATGCAATGTCACTCAATGTGGTCTTCTACTGTTGTTTTTTAACTATCATATCAGAACGTCTTGTTACGAAGTTAAAGTTATAGAAACGTTTGCAAGTTCCATTTTCCAGAGCTGATACTTCACATGCAAGACGTTCTTTAAATCTTGCCTATTAATTCAATGTTATCCTGAATTATCTGACGAAGCTTACCTTCGTGCATAATACACTGATTTATTGTTTAACACCGACGAAAGTGGCTTAAAAGGTTGTCACAATATTAACCGAGCTAGTAAGGGTACAAGGCTAAATTGTGGATGTTCTCCTAGATCGGTAAGGTTTGCCGAACACGAGCATAACTGACCATGATTACATTTCCTTACGAACGCTCTTAAGCCATCAACGTTTAAGACTGAAGCGACATATCTTTGCACTTATTCTGCCAGGTTTATACCAAATAAAGCCTTAAAACAACAAAACAATAGACGAGCATCAATAACTCAAAGGTGGTGGGTGAAATTTTCATAGGAAACTAGATGTTGAGTTTTGTTCACAACCAAAGCTCAGTGTACAAGTGAAATGTGCCAGTTAGACAAAATTGTTCAAAAAACGACTCGCATCACATTACCACCACCACTCAATCGAATGGGTTTTGTGGGTCCTTTTTCTTAAATCCTTGACCAAGTGCTAGCGAGTTGGTCAACTTTAATCAACCAACGACAAGTGGTATTAGCGCCATGACCTAATGAAGACGCAAGACAGTGCCAGTAAAAGAAACACTTTTCAACTTCCATTTTATTAGACGTAAAATGAAGATGAGAGCCCAGCTCAAAATTCGGAGATGTAATCTCATCATTCAGGAATAGACAGAAACACACGAATAAAGTTTAATAGAAGTTCATTGACGTTTCGTTGTCGACGCGCAACATTTTCAAAGTAATTACAGATGGAAATATCAAGATATTTATAATTACAAAAGGTATCACATTAGTATTATTATCACATTAGACTTGTTGTAAGTCGACAAATGCTGACGTGATGGAGGACAACTCCGAAGAAGCAAGTGGAAAATTGCAGTCATTTGTTTTCTGCTTTGGTCAAGGTTTAATTGTCCCAAATTAGAGAACAGCAACAACTTAGGGTTACTGACGAGGAATTCAGGACTAGCCTGATGCGCTAGAGTCATTCTTTGTCTATTTGCTTTTTTGATTTTCATTTTCTGGTACGTTATATAACTGCGTATCTTTCCTGTGGAACGAGTGCAGTACCTGGCCAAGTTTATCATCTACCCTTGTCATTGAGTACGACGAGGCACATGAAGTCTTACAAAAACAGAATCGAACTCACCGTTTTTATTCAAATGCTCGTTCTCTTGAAATAAAATTCCGCCTCAAAGTATCGGGTTTGATTCCCAATCCAGAGGCTTTTCCTAATACGAAATGAACGTATTCAGTGACCAAGCAGGAGGGCAAGTGAAACTGTAGGATCATGTAATTCTTATTCAAATTTTACTGCGTGATCGATTCTGTTTGCTCGATTATTCCCTTCTTCGTTTACCTGTGTGTCAGAGTTGGAACGGAGAAGTTTTGTTCATACAGGCCAAAGACTTACGATCTTAAACAACCTTTCAAATATCATAAACTCGACACAAATTTCGAAATTTCTTCTAAAGTCTCAGTAAGATATTTGCTTTTCTCAAAAACACTCGCTCTTGGAACTCACTGCCATTTATATCGTGGATATCTAACATCAGAAAATGTCTCTGCAAATAGTATTCTAGTTACGACCGAGTCACTATCACGCCGATGGGTTCAACATTCGTTGGAGCTAGGTCTTTAACACTTGACACTGTCACATACTTTCTCCACTCCCTTGTTGTTTACATTTCTGTCTCCGAGGTATGCAATGTCACTCAATGTGGTCTTCTACTGTTGTTTTTTAACTATCATATCAGAACGTCTTGTTACGAAGTTAAAGTTATAGAAACGTTTGCAAGTTCCATTTTCCAGAGCTGATACTTCACATGCAAGACGTTCTTTAAATCTTGCCTATTAATTCAATGTTATCCTGAATTATCTGACGAAGCTTACCTTCGTGCATAATACACTGATTTATTGTTTAACACCGACGAAAGTGGCTTAAAAGGTTGTCACAATATTAACCGAGCTAGTAAGGGTACAAGGCTAAATTGTGGATGTTCTCCTAGATCGGTAAGGTTTGCCGAACACGAGCATAACTGACCATGATTACATTTCCTTACGAACGCTCTTAAGCCATCAACGTTTAAGACTGAAGCGACATATCTTTGCACTTATTCTGCCAGGTTTATACCAAATAAAGCCTTAAAACAACAAAACAATAGACGAGCATCAATAACTCAAAGGTGGTGGGTGAAATTTTCATAGGAAACTAGATGTTGAGTTTTGTTCACAACCAAAGCTCAGTGTACAAGTGAAATGTGCCAGTTAGACAAAATTGTTCAAAAAACGACTCGCATCACATTACCACCACCACTCAATCGAATGGGTTTTGTGGGTCCTTTTTCTTAAATCCTTGACCAAGTGCTAGCGAGTTGGTCAACTTTAATCAACCAACGACAAGTGGTATTAGCGCCATGACCTAATGAAGACGCAAGACAGTGCCAGTAAAAGAAACACTTTTCAACTTCCATTTTATTAGACGTAAAATGAAGATGAGAGCCCAGCTCAAAATTCGGAGATGTAATCTCATCATTCAGGAATAGACAGAAACACACGAATAAAGTTTAATAGAAGTTCATTGACGTTTCGTTGTCGACGCGCAACATTTTCAAAGTAATTACAGATGGAAATATCAAGATATTTATAATTACAAAAGGTATCACATTAGTATTATTATCACATTAGACTTGTTGTAAGTCGACAAATGCTGACGTGATGGAGGACAACTCCGAAGAAGCAAGTGGAAAATTGCAGTCATTTGTTTTCTGCTTTGGTCAAGGTTTAATTGTCCCAAATTAGAGAACAGCAACAACTTAGGGTTACTGACGAGGAATTCAGGACTAGCCTGATGCGCTAGAGTCATTCTTTGTCTATTTGCTTTTTTGATTTTCATTTTCTGGTACGTTATATAACTGCGTATCTTTCCTGTGGAACGAGTGCAGTACCTGGCCAAGTTTATCATCTACCTTTGTCATTGAGTACGACGAGGCACATGAAGTCTTACAAAAACAGAATCGAACTCACCGTTTTTATTCAAATGCTCGTTCTCTTGAAATAAAATTCCACCTCAAAGTATCGGGTTTGATTCCCAATCCAGAGGCTTTTCCTAATACGAAATGAACGTATTCAGTGACCAAGCAGGAGGGCAAGTGAAACTGTAGGATCATGTAATTCTTATTCAAATTTTACTGCGTGATCGATTCTGTTTGCTCGATTATTCCCTTCTTCGTTTACCTGTGTGTCAGAGTTGGAACGGAGAAGTTTTGTTCATACAGGCCAAAGACTTACGATCTTAAACAACCTTTCAAATATCATAAACTCGACACAAATTTCGAAATTTCTTCTAAAGTCTCAGTAAGATATTTGCTTTTCTCAAAAACACTCGCTCTTGGAACTCACTGCCATTTATATCGTGGATATCTAACATCAGAAAATGTCTCTGCAAATAGTATTCTAGTTACGACCGAGTCACTATCACGCCGATGGGTTCAACATTCGTTGGAGCTAGGTCTTTAACACTTGACACTGTCACATACTTTCTCCACTCCCTTGTTGTTTACATTTCTGTCTCCGAGGTATGCAATGTCACTCAATGTGGTCTTCTACTGTTGTTTTTTAACTATCATATCAGAACGTCTTGTTACGAAGTTAAAGTTATAGAAAAGTTTGCAAGTTCCATTTTCCAGAGCTAATACTTCGAATGGAAGACGCTCTTTTTATGATAGCGACAAATGTAATGATATCCTCAAGAATATTTAACATCTGCAAATATTTTTTTGAATGTTGTGGACCACTTCACACATTTGGTATAATTACGAACGTTTTCAAAAGTTAGATATGAAGGGCAAAATACAGCTGTCGACCAACAACATCGACTCGCAGATGATCTAAAGAAATAGCGCGAACTTTTATAGCGTAGAGAAAAAGGTCTCTGTAGAAAAACCACAAGCGTGATCTCCACAGCAAATACTTAACCAGTGTTGAAAAGTCAGTGAAGACCAAGAAAAGTAGCTACCCCCCAGGCAGGGGCGCATCCAGGATTTTTTTTACCTTAGGAAAATTTTAAGAAAGCGTAAAACAGGGGGTGGAGGACTAGAAGCATCCCCTTTATTCCTTCTAGTAGAATAACTCTGATTTTGAATAAAGTCAGCTATAGCAGTTCTGTTGAATTTCAGACCTTTCCAAATTGCCCTACAGCCACACAAAGTTAGATTATATAAGGTACCAAACATTTGACCTTCCATATTTATCAAATTTTGACAGGATATATGCTTACTGTAAAACTTATTATTAAGAAAAGCCAAAATTTTTCAGTCTGCGAATTATCGCGTATCATGGCCAAAGACATTGCCTAGTTAACGAAATATTTAATTATATACATGTTTAGATCAATAGAGTCACTAATGAGTGTTCTGCAAATGTTTAATAATATAATAATTAATTCATTAATTTAATGCAAATATTTAATTATATACATGCTTAAATCAATACAGTCACTAATGACTATTCTGCAAATGGATTTTTTGGAGATTGATTTAACAACAAATCCTGGAATGGTTCTTAAAAATAACCAACTTGTACGGTAAAAATAGGAACTTTTGGTTTTCTATTATTATCATTTAGTGCCATTATTCAATGTTTAGCAAAAGAAATTGAAAATATAAATTGTTTGAAAGTTTTAATATGCTCGGGATGAAAATACAATGAAAGGTTTACTTAAATTAAATGAAGGCAAATAAAACATCCCAGGGCAAATTTAGGACTGAATAATACACAGTGTGTAAGAATATACGCCTAAAATAGCCTAAAGCTAAAGAAGCAGCGCTGTGCAGACAGTTACTAGATTGTTCGGACCTATTAAAGGAAGCGCATGAAAATAAATCAAAAATACGATTACCAAGGAAAATGATCTGGAGCCTTAACCCAAGGAGCACAGCAATGAAAGGGCTAAAAGAAGAAACGGTTCACTGGTCCAACTCACTCGAGACACAACGCGCATCAATATAACAGAGCGCAGGGAGTCAGGTTTCAAATAATAGCCGAATAACTGCTCGATCAATAATAAAAGTCTACTCGCCGACTCAATTGACAGTAATGCTCGGCGTGTTCTCATCGTTCCTTGCATTGGAAGGAACGTAAGTCTAGGCTGCAAAATTTTATGTAGGTATTTCTCATTCAACACAAGAATGATACCGCTTATCTCCCGCGACGAAGTATTTCAAGGTGTCTAACAATGAAAACAGACTTCGCGTAATTCCCCTTCAACGCAGCTGAAAACGTTCACATAAGTTCCGTGGAAGACATATTTGAAGACTGCGACACTGTATATGAATTTGTTCGGCGCTTTTCTCAACACCGATGTAGCGTAGTATACACAAATCTGCTTGTTTGGCAAAATCGACTCACAAGACCAATCATTTCACAGAGTTTCACGCACATGATTACGATAGTCCAGGCAAGCAGTTTGATGTTTAGGAAACATGAGAGCTTGGATATATTGAAGTAGATGAACGATCTTCAAGCTCGATACTCAGAAAATGATATCTGAGCCCCAGACGGGGATCGAACCCGCAACCTTCTGATGACCGTTAGACGCTCTGACCGGTTAGAAGGTTGCGGGTTCGATCCCCGTCTGGGGCTCAGATATCATTTTCTGAGTATCGAGCTTGAAGATCGTTCATCTACTTCATAGTCCAGACAAGTTAGGCAGAAAACCACAAAGTAATGCCGCAACACCAATGGATACTTCTGTAAGAAAGACCTACTCTTAAGTTTGGCCAATCAGAAAACCTCAAACAAATCGCAGTTTAGGGCAGTTTAGGCAAACCAATCACCGCCCACAATAGACACTCAAAATAATTCAGCCAATCGCAAGGTCTGATACAAACACGAACTTAGGCAAAATGAGTGACATTTAAGTAACCTAACACCAATTTCGGCCTCGAGTTTGGAGCTGATGAAATATGATATTCGATGTTTGTCAACATTACCGGCAAAGATTCGCTAATGAAGTGCATGCTAACGCTTGTTTCTTAGACAGTGGATGTAGCAAAGACAAATATGTTAATAAATTGCGATGAACATACAACTAAGCGAATCAAAATCGCTTCGATAGCCCGTCAATCACCTTAGGTGGCTGCCTTATTTGTCTAACGCTAAATTCGCCCTTGAGTCCCGGCCGTCATCAGAAAAAGATATAGACCCCGTTCACACGATACCGGTACGAAATGAAATCGTAACGAAATTATTACAGTTAGGCCTTGCGTTCACACGGTACCTGTATGAAAAATCATGAAACCGCAATGCTAACTGTAACGATTTGAAACCGTGATGTGAAACCGTAATCGTGTGAACAGGTTCGTATCGTGATATTTTGATACCGGTGCAGTTTCGTACCGGTATCGTGTGAACGGGGTCATAGACAGTGCTGATGTAAATGTTAGCCTTGTCGCGAATTAGCGACGAATAGTAACTAACACTCATTCTTAATTATATTACACAAATTACTATGATTGCTCATGTCATCAACTAGATCAATATGAAAGTTACAACATATTGCATTAATGTCGTTAGTGATTTCTGAAATGCGTGTTAGAAACAGTTTATAGGGAACTTGATTGGTTAATTCTTCACATGAGAAAAATGACACCCGCACTTCAGCTAACACTATTACGGAAAAGGACACTTAGTATGTAGTTTTGAACTGACTCACTTTATGACAGTTCTATGTTTCGTTTATAAATACACCTTCAAAACCATCGTGTGGATTCTCCGTCATTCTATCCTAGTACAAGAAAGAACCTCCGCTTACGGTTTTCGATTGTCTCTGAGACGACTGGGGCACAACGCAACTGATAAACCGTCGACAGTGGAGACATTGGTACCGTGACCAAGATGGACGAACTCAAACGCGCTAAGATAACTCGACGCGCTCAGCGAGCACAAGCCACAAAGACGTGGAACAAGGCTGAAACTTTAATGGAAGGAGAGATTAACGAAGTAAGTCTTCAACAATTACAAGTTGTACTACAGACGTTCGACACGAAAATTGAACAGCTGAAGAGGATCGACGAGAACATACCATGTAAGATCGAGAGCGAAGAAGATCTAGAAACGGAGATCGTGGAGGCAGATGATTATCTAAACGAGCTCATGGACAGGAGGTATCGCATTCAGTTTTTTATAAGTTCTTATCAAACAGAACTCGATGGTCGCTGAGACGACTGGAACACAGCGGAACTGATAAACCGTCGACAGTCGAGACAAGCCTGTTAAACAGGTTGTATTACGTTAACTGAAATGAAGCTAATTCGGAACTCCATGTATGAAATGCCTATTGTTTCATACGCAATTGTACGTTCGTTGTGCCAAAGGATAGTCGCGAGCGATGCAAAAATGTTGATTCTGCGCTATTTGTAAGTAATGTATTAAAAACTTTCTAGCCTTTTCTCAGAGTATAATAGCATCTCCTGCAAAAGTATTTCTCACTTTATCTCTTTATGGATTAAATCAGATTTTCTTACAACTCTTGAGCAGTTTTCTCAAATACGTACGCGTCAGTGTTCAACCAAGAAGTAAAAATATATAGCTCCACTATAATGCACCTTTGTATAAAACATTTAATTTAAAATATAATTTCTAGTAAAATATAAATTTATTTAGTAATTAACTTATGTCGAGGGGTTATTTCGAGTTGCCAGACGATCCTGAAAAAGAGAACAGTTGCGTTGGTTTATGATAGTTTTATATGATATAATCTACGCTAACCAGTTACAAGACTTTTTACAAACCTGTAAGTTTTGTCTTGAGCTGCCAAGGGTTTCGCGGGTTTCTGATACTATCAAAGAAAATGCATAAGATAGCATGTTTAAGCGGTGTATTGCTGATTGCCTCCTTACACCATTGGTAAATACGTGGGTAGAACAATTTAGTACAAGGGTGAACATGAATAGAATCACGAAAGTATGAATACGTTAACATGTGAAGATATGTAGTACATATGTACGTGTTTCTGCCTGCAGGTCTGTTTAAAGCAGTGACATTCATCTATATACTTACAACGAGCAAAGAGAGATCGTTCCACTTCCTTTCTCATGCGACTGGAAGACTGGGCAAGAACAAAAGAAATACTGAATTGATGTTTTTTGTTTATAAAATTTCTCCCATAAAATTCCAATCGCAAAAATGCACCTATACCTCAAGACGGGTTGCAGTATTCTCCAAGATTTTGCTTTGACTCAAAACCCTCTTTTTCAGCATTCTAATTTCTCGTTGAAGTTCTTCATTCTGAAGCAAAAGAAGTTTAATCCACACTTTCCAATCACAATTTACAAAAAGCACGGTAATAGTTAACGAACAAGAAAAATAAACTGATTTCACTCCACCAAGGTAAATTTATCGCCGGATGTTTAAAACCAAAAACCTTGGCCAAAGGACGACCCAATTTGTTTCGTATCCACTTGAGTTACGTTTTATCTAAGCAAGCTGGCTAAACTAGAACGCAGGTTTAAACAAATTTACGTAACCTGAGAATGCCTTCAACCTTCTGCGACAAACATAGTTTCAGCTGGCAATGGCCATCAAACGAGAACACAAGGGAATACGAGTTGCAGAAAATTGCAGAAAAATCAAACCTACTAAACCGTGATTCAAGTCATTCCAAGTTGATGTATGTTGAAACTTGTAGCGACTTGGAACCTCATTCAGCCAAGGCTTAAATCCGTATCATTCTAAAATCTAAAGTGAAGTATCCTGCATGGTTACTAAGAAAGCTAACTAGAGTGAGATGTCTGGTAAAGTGTGGAAAAAGGTGAAGTCCAGGTCACAAAAAGCCCAAAATTAGAAACTTTTACTGAAACAGAAAATACCTCATCTAAACGTACAGTGAATGCATAAATATATGTATGGCAACCCTGAGTTAAGAAGTTAAAAAAACCTGTTTGGTTAAACGGTCGGCAACTGTGGGTCCAGATGATAGTTGTTCGGCCCACAGGCGGTCTAGTAGCTTGCTACTCTTAAACAACAGGGATCTCAACGTTTCCAATTCTTTTTTCAAATCATCAAGCTATGAAAGAAGGAAAAGAATAAATAATGGTTAACTAATAGGACAGATGATGTGAAGTGCATAAAAAAGAAATGAAGTCTAGCGAAATGATATTAGCCGAATGAAATGGGATAACGTAATGCAAGCCATGGTGGTGGGCAAGTCAATTAAGGTAAGCTGAACTATGACAATGAAGAGAGGAGATGTGACTGGAAGTTAGGGGCAATAAACTGACGCAACGTCAGGGTGAAGTTAAAAACGGCAACGTAAGATGGGTTAGGCAGGGCAAAACATGGTGGTAAGGTTATGTAAGTAAAGGTATGGCATGGTAAGGTAAGGTATCGTGAAGTGTTGTGAGATGACTTGAGATGGGAGGTGTGGTATAGTGTGATAGGGCGATGTAAGGTGAACTGACGTAAAAAAGGTAAAAGTGAAGTGAGGTGATGCAATGTAAGCTAAGGTGAGGTGAGGTAAAGAAAGATCAGGCAAGGAAGGGTGAGGTGACGATAGGTAATATGAGGAGAGATGAGAAAATGTGAGATGAGGTAAGATAAGGTGAGATCAGATGAGTTCACGTAAGGGTAGGTGAATCATGGCGGAGATAGCTAAGGTGAGGTGAAGTGAGGTGAAGTTAAGGCGAGGTAAATAAAGGTAAAACAGAAAAATGTTAAGTGACGAGATATGATGTAAGGAAAGCAGAAGTAAGGTTTAGCGAGAAATGTAAATATCGAGCATACAAAAGATCGTACATGACCCTCTTTGTCATGTCCTTCGAGAGTTAATCTTGTCATTTTAATTAACAATGATTCAGAGTTATGAAAACCAGAGTTCACGTGTTGTCGCAGTTCCTCTAAAGTCTCGGACTGCAGGACCACTTTCACTTCCTCATCATCTCCACTTGCCACGGATGAACTATTCTGGAGTACAGCCGAGCGATCAGAAACTACAGAACAAACAATACCCATTAACAACGACAAACGTAGATGACAACTAAATGCACAGGAATATGAATACCTACTGGAAACACGCTTTGCAATATTAGTTACGCTGCGAGCGTTGTCTGGACCAGGACGTTACACCATGATATAAAAATGGGATGCTGCATAGGCAGTATAAAACAGCACAAAAACTTAAAAGGTTGGTAGACTGCCGAAGTTATGATAAAGATTTCCAACGTCTCGACCTATGGCCCTTCGTCAGAGAGTGAAACGAGTTCTAAAAGAATGGCAACTAGACTAGGTTTTATAATAAAGGGAATCATGTGACATGTAAGGGCCCATTTACACGATACGACTGTCGTATACGATTGTTCATTTTGATGTATCAGATTCGGTCATAAGAGTCTTCAGGATCAATTGCAACATTCGCGAAAGAATGGCAGTCAAGAATTGTGCTTTTATGACATAATTGCATATGTCAAAGTGAAGAATCGTACACGATAATCGTATCTTGTGGATAGGCCTGAAGACGCTAGTTCAATGATTCTATATGACTTTTATGCTGTTGTGAACTCATACCATCTGTTTAAATCTCTACATCTCTTCTCGTGTCCGGAATGAAATGTTCATACGAAATCGTCCATCGGTAACACGTATAGATGACGCAGGAAACAAAGGGCGGAGAGGTACTGGGGTGAATGGAGCGCGTGCTTGACAATATTTTCAGCTGTAGAGTCACAAAAGGAAAGAATCACTTTCTTGTTTCATATCATTTGTTCGTCTTAGTTTTACCTCAAATCTTTTCTTTCGCCGCATTGCTAATCTCCAAGCGAAATTGTCCGCTTGCTCGCTTGTACGTTGACCAAACTTGAAAGAAATACTCTACCGTTTTATGATTCTTTCTCCGCGATTGATTAAAATATGATGCAGTCGTTTAAGGGTACATGGGCGCAAATTACTGAAAAGAACATTCATCTTGTAAACTGATTGATTGCATTCTAGAAATTTGGAGTTGAGGGTACTTTTCTTGACAAGGCCACATGGCCCATGTAAAAACGTCTAAATGCCGTTCCCTATCGGGAATGGCGCCTGGGATTTCAATTCAAATCCAATGGAAGAGAATACCCGTCCTATCCTGCAGTAGGCTTGGTAAGGCCCAAAAATTGCCTGATTTTCAGCGTGATTTTAGAAAGCACATTTTAGATTTTTAGGTAATAATTGCTTCTTAGAACGCATACAAAACCTCCTACTTGTCTGCAATGTTTAGAGTTTAGTACGCGTCCATAAAAACATGTTAAAGTATGCTGGTCGATCAAGAAACCCATTCTTCGGTAGGATTGAGCCCTAACATTGTGCATTTGGTTTGGAACAAACTTGCGAGAAGTGCCCCATGAGGATAAGCCCACGATATCAGCATCTTACGGCTGGAATGCGCGGAAGTAAAGAAAATACTCTTAATAAGACGTTAATCCCGTTTCAATATCAAATGGACTAACCGGGTGACATGACAGGAGTTGTTCTAGTTACCAGGCCTCTTCTTGGTGATCTGGCACCCGTTGGTCGTGGTGGTGACGTTGATAGCTGGTTTTGTAACATCTCGCGTAGTGAGTTATTGGATTGTATGCTGGCCTCCAACTGTTCACGTAAGCTTCGTATTTCGGCCATCAACATTAGGATGGCGTCATTGTTGGAAGAAGCACTGCTCATGGAGTCATGGGAACCTATGAAATAAAAGGTTTCAGAACCCTTAACTAATTACATTTAATGCATGTGTAATTTGTTGTTTCTCGAAGCTCACTAACGTTCGTCTAGCTCATAAATTCTTGAAGCGATTTCTGAAGATTCGAAACAGCAACCTTTTGATAATATACAAAAGGGTGATTATGCCTCACCTGAGGAAATTCCGAAAAACGGTAAAGTTAACTTTTTTGATGGAACTTTATAGATTCCCAAATTGGCTTTGGTTTTGCTAATGTCCGCTAAGTTATTTCACTTTTACTTCAGAGTGACACAACAGTAAATATCAGAAAAGATCATCAAGTCCAATGTTTAGAAATGTAAACAGCTTACCATACCTGCTCTCTTACTCCAGAAAAACGTTGTCATTCTTATATTTTCGGCTTTTGGACGGCACTGTTTATGATTTGGTTCGACTTTGATGGTTGAGAATAAAACAGTAGTCTTTTTTCTTTCCGACCACTCAAACACTGAAACGTCGAAATTTGCGCAATGACGCCAAAAATGAAAAGAAAATTCCCCTGAACTTAACGTTGAGTCATCGAGCGAACTCAAAAAGGACCACGTCTACCAACACAATTTGAGAAATAACGTGTTCATATTCCTCCTAAAACATTCTTAAACACCATGCATGATGAGCTCTCCGAACTATAACCCGTCCCTAGTTTACTTATAGAAATAGGATGCTGTGTAAACAGTACGTGTTAAACGTAAAAAGTCCAAAAGCTGGTAACTGCGGTGATTGATCGTAAAGAATTTCATAATTTAGAATTCTTTAGGATCAGTCACTGGAGTTACCAACCTTCGAACTTTCTACCTAGTTTACTTACCTTAGTGGAGGAAAAACACGGGCGTAGTTAACCTATTTAGATTAGGAGTATGTCCTGTTAATTTCCTTGAATATTGTGTCCCTTCAAAAATTGTCCGAGTTTTATTTGATGCGCATTCAGGCCATGTATGGTGTACCGTCGCTTCCGCGGTCTTAATACTTAAATTGAATATAAGCCAGTAACCGCAAAGGACTTTGACCTACTTTAGTTACGAAAACAAATTTTGCCCGAATCACTACCTATCTTTGGACGAACGTTCTGGTTTTTTGGCAAACTGTGGGGAGTGTCACATCCCCATAACAAGTCAGATCAGTTAACATACGCCCGCTCAGGAAGACAATGGGACGTAAATGCCTTAACCAAAAACACTAGAAGAGGGCTATGACTTAGCTTGAATTCTCAACGTCCTGATTTTAAGCCAAAAGAAATAACCATCAACTCGTGGCAGAAATAAGAACGGCTAAGTTGCGTCGTAAACTTTGCAGAATTTTGCAGTTCATGACTGAATCGCTCCTAGAAGCACGACTTACCATAAACGTCGTTCCTTTGTGTTTCTTCTAACTTCAGTACACGTTCGTAGATAGCAAGTTCTTTTCTCAAACTTTCGTTGGCTTTATTACTCTCAGTAAATTGATGATGCAACAATCCAAGTTGCTCCTTATCTCTAGAGAAAAAATAATAAGCGTAAAAGGTAGCCGCCAAGAACTCTAAATTTTGCATGAAAAACCTTCATCATAATCCAAACCACAGTAGTTAACAGAAGAAATAGTGAATAAGAACTATAATATTGGCCAATAATAACTGGAACAGCTTTGCAAATGACTCTACTAACCGTACCAAAGACGATATAGGGGATATCGCCAGCTCCTCCTCCCCTCCCCCTCCATCAATGTTGCTTCATTCCACCATGTCACATGATGCTGGTTTTGTCACACGCAAAGCGAAAAATTTACCGAAAACTCGCAACATTGAAGGGGTAAGGAGGGTCAAAAGTGAGGTCAATTTAAAGTGTTGTCCCAGCGTCTTTGGCCAGGATTGTAGATTTTGTTGTGGGTTCCGGCTGTACTTTCGTCACTATAACTTTTTCAACTTACTTTTTCGCAGCGATCCTTTGCTCTTCCAACTGATTCTGAATCCTTTTCATTTTTTCTGTAAATTGTGCAAGTTGATCGCGTAGAGTATCGTTTTCTTTGATAAGTGAAAGTTTGTCGTTCAATCCATTTTTTCCACTATCTTGCTTGAGTTCCGACAACTTTTCTTCTAATTGAACACACAGTGCATCGTAAGTCCTAATGCTCTCTTCAAGCCGTGCACGTAGCTGACGTAATTCTTCCAGGTGATCCATGAGAGGCTTGCCCGAGGTTTCCAACTTGTTCGTACTCTTTCGGTTCGCCTCTAGTTCGTATTTCAACGCTGCGTTTAACTTCTCACTAATATCTAGTTTTTCACGTAAAGACTGTACCTCAAGGGTTGAGATGTATCTTGCATCAGTAGAATCCGGACCCTCCGCATGATACAGGTCATCAGAAGCTGGCAATACTGTCTCGTGAGATTTCTTCTGATTTTTCTCAACAATCAGTCCTTTCAACCTACGTCAGTAAAAAAATTACATGGGTTTAAAATAACGTCCACCGCATTGCAAGTGTGTATGCATTACAGAAAAAATGGAGTCACGTCGTCTAGAAACGTTAATTATCAGGTCACCATGTTCGCAGAAATAAACAATTTTGAGTGTAATGACAACATGAAAATGCTAATAAACTCACTACTGCCACAACCATCTCCACAACCAACATCACCATAACCACAAACCCCAGTATCACCACCACCGACGCTACCATCAAAATCACCAATTCCACGCACAGCACCAACACCACAACCCCCGTTACCAACACCACCATCACGCCCCGCCACGACAGACCCTTACGAATACTGCCGCCTTTACAGTGACTACCACCGACGCAATAACCACTACGACTCCTACCACTACCACCTCTTCCTCTTTTCCAAGTACCAACAATGAAACCTCCACGATCACGACCAGCACCAACAGCAATAGGAACACTAACAGCAACTGCTATAAAAAACAGCAATAACAACTGCAACGAGAACAAGGACTGGGAAAAGAACAAAGCACTATGGACAAAGGAGTAGAATAGCGAGATGTAAAAAAAAAAAAACCAAAAATGTAGAGCATAGTCCAGAAAAAAGTAAGTATCGCCTCCACGTTTTGTTACTTTTGCTGTAATAACTTAAAGTTCAAGTTTTCACCAGGTGTCTTTATCTCGAAATTTGTTTTGTATTACATTTATTGGAATTGTCGGCTGGAGAATGCTTAGGAGGTAAGTAGGAGAATGACAACATCATCCACAAAAAATAGTTGACAAAGAATAAAAATAGCAAACGACTGCTGACTCACCTCTCGTTCTCTTTTCCTACTTTTTCTAGCGAAGACCGCAATTGCTTTATTTCGTTTTCCAATTTTTCCTTTACGTTCTTAGCGCCAACTAGATCCTCGGGATGCCCAGCCGTTTCCTCACCTTGATGTCGCAATGCCTTCAACTGAGACGCGTAGTCAATGCTAACAGCATGCGCTCGATCTAGTTCATTTCCTAAGCGAGATACTTCCGAGGTCATTTCATCGAGTTGTTTCACTTTGTCTTCCACTTGTTTTCCCAACAATTTATTCTTCTGCTGAGATGTTTGTAAGTCTTGTTTCAGTTGGCGATTCAGTTCAACCAACTGAATGTTATCAGTCAGCGTTCGTCGAAGCTCACCATTTTTCCTATGCATCTCATCTAGCTCCCTTTGAAGTTCACTAACTTGACTTTTTTCCGCTGGTTCGAGTGACCTTCTATCAGTAGCTCCATCAGATTCAGTGTAAACATCCGTATCAAATGACTTTTGGTCGTCTTTGACGCCTTTTTGCTCATTCAATCGTTCACGCAAGGCCTCAATAACTTTCTGGCTGTCTTCGAGAGCCTTCTTCAAAGTATTAAACTCGTTATCGTGTTCTTTCTTGTACGAAGACATTTCAGCATTTGCCTTCTTTGCAGCAGCTCTAAATTCATCACAGGAATTGTTTGCCTTCTTAAGTTCGTCTCGAAGTAACAATATTTCTTGTTTCTGTTGCTCGTTTAGTCGACTATGGCCCGACAACTCTTCAGGCCTACTCCTTGCTATATTGTCCAACTGTTCTCGAAGTCTTGCATTCATTTTTTGACTATCGTCGAGTCGCAATTTATATTCTTCTAACTGCTACTCAAAAGAACCCCCCCAAAAAAACAATTTCAAAATCATCCTCAGAGATATACATGAAGAATCTGACACTGCCGACGTCTACTGAAAAATATTCACTCGTGCGGGATTTGAACTCGCACCTTTGGTAAAACTCGCCTCCAATCCCTGTGGACTCGATAGCTCAACAGGTAGAGCGGCGGACCGGTATCCCGAAGGTGCAAGTTCAAATCCCGCTCGAGTCAACATTTTTCAGCAGACTTCGGCAGTGTCAGATTATCATGAAACGTTTCTCCTCACAAACAAGAATTCTATAAGGCTTGCTGTTGAAATCAGGTTCGTGTCGAAGCGCCAACAAAAGAAGGGCCAATTAACACATTATGATTGTTACATAAGTTCATTTATCTTGAGATATAAGATATATAAAAGTCTTCGGGTGGGTTGCCAACAGTAAACGTTAAAGTTACATCGTAGGCGACAATCTTATCGCGTAGTTGGGGGCATTAGGCCTAGTTCAAACGTCCAACTTATCACGAGCCGAACCTAATGCATATTAAGTTCGACAAAGTGCGGCGTGGTTTCAAACGTCGAACTTAAATGATGGAACTTAATTGTTGGTTGCGAATATTCGTTCGCGCGGTTCAGTGGTATCGTGCATTCATGGATGTCTTTCTTGTCGGATAAAATGGTGAATGTCGACCAACCGAACAAGATGCAAGCAAACGGGACAATTCATCCCGTGCTTAATATTCAAACTATTAAATTCGGCACATGGCAAGTTCGACGTTTGAAACGGGCCTTAGATTGCCTTTTTCTCTGCTTGTGAATGCAAAAGAAGCAATAACTTGAGGCACTAAACCGTGAAAAGAACAGGAACTGATGTGTAAGATAGAGTGGGAAACCGAAACAAGCGTACAAAATGCCTTCCTTGAGTGGTCAACTTGTGTTCGCTTTACGGTCGCCCAGGGATTTATCGTTACCGTTTCAGTCACTGAAGGGTTCAGAACAACCATGTATGCAAAATCAACCACTGAAGAAATACTTGAGGTCACTTGGTCAAAAGTATGAACTCTCTGAGCAATAAACTGGAATTACATTTTGCATTAAGCTCGCACTAGACACAGGGAGCAGGCAGCCACAATAACTCGACTTTGGGTGACAACTATGCGGCAAGCTATAGGTACTCAATTGTTCTAGTTTGGAATTACAATGGTGGTCGAATGTGATAGGCCAGCTGTTAGAGTGATTGAAGTACCTGTGATATTTACCCACCCACTTAACCTATTTCAATGTAATTTTTCTTTTCACCATGACATCAGATCCCAAATTCAATATTGTTTTTAGGGAGTGTGAGAGGTGGGTGGCCCATTGTAATACGGTTACCACAAAAGTTAAGAAAATGATGAATAGTAACTGTGGTATTCTACACGTGTGTACCTATCTTTGGATTTCTACTAAAACAGTCGCACTAAGTTGACACGATACTAAAAACTTTGCTTTAACTTCCTTTTTTTCAGCTATGGCGGACAAATGAGGTAGGTGGTCTTTTCTGCGAATCTGGTTGTGTTAATTCAGTCTCACAACTCCTGATGCAAAACAAAAACAAAAAAATACTATTTCGTGAATGAACTATCGGTATACTGACCTTTCTCACTTTTCCGGCAGTTTCCACATCGTTTGACTGCGGACTTGTAGATTTAGTATTCCCTAAAGCTGTGAGATTTCCCGCCGATCCTCCAACGCCTCTAGCCCGAAGCTGTAAAGCGTCCAGGCGACTTTGCAGCGACATGTTCTAGCGCTCACTTTCCTCTAGCCTCGCTTGTAGTCTCTCAACTTCTTCAAGTCGTGAAGTATCAGTTGCATTATATGGATGTTTCGGGTCAAATCCGATTGAGACTTTCTCAAGCAGACCAGCTCTTAATCTGTTGTTCTGCAGTATTCCGTCTTCCAATGACTGTCGTAACTTGAAAATTACCGCAAGTTCTCCGTCAAATTTACTTAAGCTAACAAAATATCAACAGTATGTCATAAGACTATTCAAAATTATGAACTACATATTTATTAAACTAAGTGCAATCCGTTGGCCTTCTCTTTGTTAGCCAAAAATGTAACAAAATACCGATGTAAAGACATATAGAATAAATAAATCTATAAATAGAGAAAGAAAAAGAAGCAAGCAAGCAAAGAACTTAGGGGTTGCATTCTATTCTTATAAATGTAGTGGAACCAAAGTATCACCAATGAAACCAAAATAAATGTAAAAATCAGTCAATCAATGAATGTATCTCTCTATATATAAATAACTATACAAACAAGTCAATAAATAAATAAGTAAACAGGGAGAAAGATAAAAAATGAAAGAAAGAAAAACTGAATGAAAGAAAGAAAGGAAGAAAGAAAGGACGTAAATAAAGAAACAAATAAATAAAAAGTAAGGAAGAACGAAAGGAAAGAAAGAAAGAAAAAAAGAAAGAAAGAAAAAATAGAGCATTTACAAATTTTTTCACCAGTAATGAAATATCAAATAGAATATCAAACCGCAATATAAAAGAAACTGTATAGTACACCTACTTAAAAAGTAAATATCTTAAAAGGTTAATCAAAATACCATACTTAAAACAAAAAAAAAAGCGACGAGTTGCGTTTCTTTCATCTGCATTCTAATTAAACCTTTATAAGACGTGCGAATTTTTGCTGGCTTAGGCGATGCAACCTTTTCAAAAACTGTCGCATTACCAAAGCATAACAAAAACCGCAGATGTAGGAACTCTGATGTCCACAAACAAAAACTGTAAGAAGTTTCTCGTGTAAAATACAATAACAAGAACGAACTAGTAAGACAAAATTCAGAAAACTTTCGGTAACAAATTTTTCGTGCTTGGTTTAAAGAAATTGTTTTCCGTGTTTAGATACTGTAACCCAAGTACGTAGGATGTTGCGTGACTGAAGAATTCAAAGACAAAATCCAATAAGTATTTCTTTTAGGAAATAATTACAACAAACAAGCGATACAAACATCAGTATTGCCGGACTGGAGTATCCAAAAGCATAAAATTCATCGTATATTCCTTTTATAAAATAATAAGAGTGAAGAAGCAACACAAACTTCGCTAAGCTTTGAAGGGAAAAGTTTCGTCCCTGAATATTCTCATGGAAACACGGGTCTAGAGTTGAGGAAGTCCTGTCCAAGCGCGGGAAGAACAATCCAACTATTTTACAAGAAACTTTGTGTCAAATAAAAAGTGTCCATGGTATGACACGAATTTGTGTTAATGAAAATTCACACTGAGCTCTAAAGCAGTGTTCCGGGGTCGCAACCCTTTTTAGGATCACCAAATTCTTTTTGAGGGTCGCGAAGTTTTGTCCATATATAAAAAAAAGTCGAAAGAATGCTCTCAATTGGACCGAACGTAAAAGAAATCGTTTGACCCAAAACGCGCTCCTCTTGATCCTAGTGCGACCCAATTGTACTTTGTGTTTTCGCTAGCGGACGCGGAACCGGTGGTGATGTTGGCTAAGTCGTTGTGCACAAAGTTCTTGCCGCGATGCAGTATTTTTAATGATAAATTACGTTTTTGCATGGTTAAAACACAATGCTTCATCACAAAATAAAAAACAAAAGCAAGTGTAGGTACGTTCATAAAATAGCTTTTATTCAAAACGTAAAACAAAACTAGTTCAGGGTAATTATTAAAAGACATGTCTATGGCCAGCCACCCAGAAGAAACTTTGAGGTGGAATTGCATGTTTTAGAGCCTAGGGTCACTGATATTTCACTAATATTTCGATGGGGTTGTGAACTGGTTTCCGAACGACTGCTCTAAAGCATGGATCATAAGTTACTCACATGTAAGGACTTACTTATCATCACCAAAATCATCCTTTGCTTGTTTTGTCATATTCTCGTAGGCCTCCCGTTCCTTCCGTAGCATTTGGTTCAGTCTCGACGTCTCTTGGATTTGCTCTTGCAATAAATCTCGGATGTGTCTGACCTGGGAAAATGCAGGGAAGATATTTAACTGAATATCTTGGTACAACACTTATAAGACGATGGGCGCGCGGGGCTACCTTTTTTTCTTTCAATTTTTCTGAAAGCTCACAGTGCATGAAAATTGGATTCATAAAACAAAATTTTTTAAAAATGTCAAAAAATCATTCTTTCACTGCTGTAAACGAGAGACAATTTGACTTTGATCGCACGTTAGGGTCGTTTTCATTTGACATAACTGCTGTGATGGACGTCAGTTGATCTGACGAAGGCTTTGAACTGAAGTCAAAATATTATCACCATACTTTTGTCTTGTTCTTAAGCTCATATCTTGTGTTATTTACAAGATGTTCATTTTCGGATTATGTTTTGTCTTTTATATAACTGCTGTTCACAGCGAGTATTTCCAATGCAAAAGCTACTGTAGAGGCGATGCTGAGCATACCATATTACTTAATAAAACCCCAATTTCGACCCCAGTACGTGGTTAATTTTTAAAGCTAAACTAGTACACGTTTATAGGACAGAAAAGTAAAGTAGTTCTTAGATATCTTTTAGGAAATTCTTTTATGAATCCGATCCTTGTACACGATAAGCTTTCGACATACAATAAAATTGCGCAATATAATCATCAATTATGTAATTTATAAATCTCGTTAATAATTCAAGAGGAATAAACAAAAGAATTTAAAGTTTAATCAGTTGTTGTAAATGTGATACAACCACTAGTGGTTGTATCAACACAACAACAACACGGCCGCTCATGTTGTAAACATTGCTTAAACGTGATGCGAAGGTAAAACCGGACAAGTTTTCCCTGTTGAACGTTGAACAACAAGTAAAATTATCGAACTATGTATTTTAATGTTGTTGTTGTTGCTATTGTTTTTGTTGTTGTTGTTCCTGTTGTTGTTGTCGTTGCTGTTGTCGTCGTTACATACCGGATGATCAGGTTGTCTCCCTGTCACGTTATCTTGCCACAAAATAGCTTCTCTTTGTTCCTTTAACGAAGTGATCTCGTTTTGGAGTAACTGTAATCTCGATGATTCTTGTTCCCGTAGGTTTTGCTGTAAAATAAGCACAAACTGTTCCTTAAACGATGTACTACCTGGTTGGCAAAAGAGTTCATCCAGATTTCACAATCCAAATAGCCAACACAAAATGGAATTCCTAAACAACTATCTGATAGAACAGAGGCCTTTAACTGACAGTCATTAACTCCTTCATACCCGACGTTTTAGGTCTCGCGTTTAGGTCCAGTCATTGACTGGAGTCAACGTTTCACAGTTCCAAACTAGCGGTTGTCCAGCTGTCCCGGACAAGCAACATTTTCTTCGGGCAACTAAATTTTGGTGAATGGTTGCTTGACCCTTGAGTAACTCGTTTTAAATTACTAGCATAATCGATATTTTTACCTTTTCTTTGATTCATTGAAGTAAGTAAAATGAATGAAAGAACAAGGTAATACAAAAATGTGCACTTCTTTGTTGAAAAATTCGGTAAACTATTCGGGATGGACTCGCTTTTCTCGTTCACGATTAACGTCGGTTTCATGTTATTGAGCCCACAACATGTCAGCATTATTCAAAACAATGATCACTGGGCATTGCAATCTGACATAGTGATCAAGTAAACATATTACCGCATGTATATGCAATGACGTTTCCGTGTTCATTTGGCTGACATAAAAAGAGGGGGGGAAAAGTTTTGGGAACCAAATTCTTTCTGAGGCAACCTGAAAAAGACCCCTGGTTGCCCAAGGGACAACCGAAAAAAAATTTAATTTCGAACCCTGCGTTCCAATATATACCGAGCTGAATAGGACAGCCTCGATGTGGGTGCATTTCATATCGTTTGCAGCGTACTCATTACAACTGAAGTGGATGGGAATTGCATAAAGCCACACGAAATTCGAGTTTAGGTTAACACTTTAGCGGCCGGATGCGCACCATTGACGGATGGAATCATCTAGCGTTAGCCAGATAAAAATAATCTGGCGTTTGTTTGAGTAAAATAACAGAAGATTAATCCTAACGGGAAGAAGTTAATGTTCGTAAGTGATTGAACGACAAAAAATCAAAACAAAATAACAATTAATTACCAAATCTTTCTGCAGCCTCTTTCTTTTAACTTCAGATTCAGCTAAAGCCTGAAATTTTACAAGTTATGGTCAAGACGTCTTACGTAGTCTCTTATACGTGACGTATGATTCACAAGATGATGGATCATTTGGTATATCCGCATGTACCAACGAGAGGTTTCACCAAGTTTCTTTTCTTCACCATAAAGAATGACCATTCATTTAACAAACTCATTAAGAATTCATGAGGAAAATGCAAAAGAAAATGATAATCGTGTCTTTAAATCTGATAAAAACACGCTTACTTTTCTACTCAAATTTTTGCCGTCAATTTTCAAACTTCCTATACGAATCAACGTTTTAAAAAACTCCGCAGTACGTCCCTTATCGGATTTAGAACACTCGGCTGTCGCGTCGTGTTTTAAATCCCATAAAGCACTCCAGCCCGTTTTTTTAAGTATTACTTTAAAAAACTCTTGTATGGCAAGTTGTCCAATCTAAGTTAAATTTCCCCGTTTCATTCGGCAAATAAGCTCACAGTGCACGATTTTCTTGTTAATAACTACACGATTGTTCATGAATGAACATTTCGAACATTGAACTACGACAGTCGGACCTCTTTAATTACATATTCTCATCAATTAACTTTAGCACATTTCTGCACTTACGTTTAATTAGAATCACGTACAGATGACCAAAGTAAAGAAAGCGTTAATTTATCATTTTTTTTAACTGGTTACTACTATGTACTGCAATTTTTGCTGAAACGAGAAGTCGACTGGACACCTACCTGTTCAGTATCTTCTAAGCTCTCCTTCAATTCCTGGTTTAATCAGAAAAGTTTTGTCATATAAAATGAACATACAAACCAGGAAGCCCAATGTAGTTACCAAGATACGTGTATATGGCAAATCAACGTACCTCAAGAACAGGAAGATTATTTAACTTCGTTTATAAAGCTTCAATCTTTTCTCTGCAGAAATAATAGCAATAAAACATAAGAACAGGGAAGACGGCCCATAACAAAGACGCAACAAAGAAGATTACAGTTTGATGTTTGAGAAACATGAGAGCTTGGATATATTAAGGTAGATGAACGATCTTCAAGCTCGATACTAAGAAAATAATTTCTGAGCTCCAGACAGGGATCGAACCCGCAACCTTCTGATGACCAGTTAGACGCTCTAACCATTGAGCTACCGAGACTCAGATGGTGAGCTAAGGTGCAAATTCGATATATATGTGCTACCTAGCCGGAAGCCACTATATATTAATAATGATGGTTATTTATATATATTTAATATAGTTATTTATATATTATTAATGATGATTAATAATAAATATAATAATAATAATGATTAATAATCCATCATTATTAATATATAGTGGATTCCGCTTAGGTCGCACATATATATCGAATTTGCACCTTAGCTCACCATCTGAGTCTCGGTAGCTCAATGGTTAGAGCGTCTAACCGGTCATCAGAAGGTTGCGGGTTCAATCCCCATCTGGGGCTCAGAAATCATTTTCTGAGTATCGAGCTTGAAGATCGTTCATCTACCTTAAAGATGATTATGAAGACAGGAATATTGAGGACAGCGTCAGTAATAATAGAAACAACACCAGCATGCATTGAGACAAAGAACAACAACAACAACAACAGCAACAGCAACAACAACAGCAACAACAACAGCACCAGAAGCAAGAACAACAGCAGCAACAGCAACATCAACAACAATAGGAACACCAAGAACAACAACAACAGCAACAACAACAGTTGCAGCAGTAAACAGGATAAATCAGGGTGTAAGGTTCTTATAAAACAGGTACGTAATGATTTTTTTGAAAGAGAAAAGGAAAATACTTGTAGTACTGCTTTAAGTAGTCTAGATTTCTTGATTATAAGCTGAAGGGGAGTTAAATTTAATGTTTATCCATAACCACTTAAGGCCCCAATTTAGAAGACGTATATCCTGTCTTCATATCAACAAGAGGGAAGAACTTCGCCCCTTGATCAACAATCATGTTAACCAGCAGACAATTTAATACATACTTTGTGATTGCTTTTACTCTATAAGTTTACCACTCACCAGATTGTAAAATTACTTAAACTAAGGTAAACTCACGCTGCTTGTTTCAGCAAGGACTCCTTCTTCTCAACTTCAAGTTCCAACTCAGCTTTGTACTCCAAGTTCTAAAGAAACAGTCCTTCATAAATCCCATGCAGTAACTACACATTTTCTCAAAAATGTGCCCAGAATTCGTACATCAAAAATTTGTTACAATGCTACAAATCGATAATACTGAAGTCTGGACTGAGGTCAGAAATTTGATTTACAAAACTGGTATACATAGGACTTCAAAAATTTAGGATTTTTCTGCTTCTACCTGACAAAGCAGTTTTTCTGCCTTTCAACTTTTTACAATTGAAATCATTAATTTAATGGGCTGTTATACATTTATTTTTATGTGATCCAGGCCAGCTGGGACACCTAAAGTACTCAAGGTTATCGTTTGTTTATAATTTCTTGATATTTTCAGAGTTCCCTTTAAAATTATGGAGAATCATCTAATTTTCCATCTAGGCTAACCAGGATATCTCACCTTGCTGGGATCCTGGTAAGCAAGATAGACTTTTATCCATACATACTGCATTAAACTTTAGTACTGGGATATTGCAGTCACTAAGGATGTGATGGAATTAATTGTACAATATATTTAGCTGTTCACAATCACACTGTTTGTAAAAATGTGAAAAGTTCAGAAATGACTGGGTTCCAATCAGTCCTCTGGGACTCAAAATTAACAGAAAGTGGCTGTGTTGGAGGTCACATGCATTAGCAGATAATGAGATTCTTATGTTTAAAGACCACAACAATGACTACCATGAAACCCACAAACACCACACTGAAAACTTTTCAGTACACCTTTCAAAAATTTTGATTACACAGTATAAAAAGGTAGGGTGAAAAATTTTGATAACACTGTATTATAAGTTTATATATTACACAGAGGATGATAGGGCACAGTATCCTCTCATTTATGTAATGCTAGAACACCAAGTTTTCTTGATTGTGTAACTATGAATCACCTGCATGTTTTAACCCTTTCCAGCAAGATGTTTTCCCTTCACTGGTAAAATCATCAGATATTAGCCAAAGTAAAAATAATAATAAATAACTGATTCTGCTGGGAATGAGTTTATGTGCTATAAGAGTCATCTAACTCAATGGAACAAATACAGCCGACTTATCCACAGTGCTATGACTGAACCATTCAACATGCATTTTGTTTGGTGCAGTAATAACATGCTGTACTGTATAAACCAAGCTTAGGTACAATTGTACTGTTAGTACTTTTACTTACTCAGCCTTTGGGTATACTGTTTTCAGATTGTCAAAAGCCTTCTTTAAATCGATATTTTGCACCTTCATCATAAAAGCTAGAATAACAGTGGCACTTCTTGATACTCCAGCAGAACTGCAACCAAAATGTAACTAATTAAACTTTGATTTCGCTGACTGAACAAAATCTTTACCAACAACTGTTCAAAATTGTTTTAAAAATGTCTTACCAGTGCACTAAAACTTTGCTGTTCTTCACTCCTTCCTGTATAAACTCGATGCAATCGTCCAAATGGCTCAACAAATCACCCTCTGGCTCGTCCAAACATTTCACATGCTTCAGCAGAAAGTTCCCATTTTCTTCTGCCGGATGAAGGGGTTCGTTCTCAATAGTAAGAATGTTCTTGATCTCTTTATCATCGGTTAAACAACTTAAAGCATCTTCCCTGTTCCCGATAAAAACATCTCCACAAATCTGCTTCATTTTACATTCATTTCGAGCAAACCACGGTCCAAACTTTAAGCAAAGTAAACATTTTTGAATAGACAAATATCTTTATAACATTTTCGCTCAATTGTTTTCATACTAGATGCGCCAAGAAATGGGAGTCTGGGGATGAGTATGTAAATTTTCCTTTTTTCCCATTTTATCACGTGTAAATGTTACCATGCAAACCATGCTTCAAGTCAACGTTACCAGATGTCCAATCGATCCTACACTTTTAAAAAACATTGAAGTTAAACTCCTTAGATGTTGTCAGAAAACTCGAAGCACCAATCAAGATCCTGTTCTATAGAAGAAGCCTGCTCTATTTACAGAACTAGATTAAGGGCAAGGCCTCCACTACACTTTTCTAAAGTGAATGTTTATTACAGCTTGTAGGAGACAATTCACCAATGCTTTGCTATGTACCTCTAAAACAATAATTATCCTCCTCCCTAACCTCAGTTGGCAATGTGGTTCACCGTATCTACTGGAAAAAACACCTCCCTCGGCGGAATTATGGGAGGCTGGGGGGACAATTTCCCCACTAGAGGGAGTATCTAGGGAGGGCTAAGCCCCCTACCCAGCACAGAATCACATACGGCCGGGAGAGATACTTCTGTGATCCGTCAACTACCAAAAAACTTAACTTTCCTGTCGTAAACTGTAAACATTGATTTACACGCATAATAAGGTTATGGTTATTTTTGTTCTCAGGCTCGGAGCGTCTTTTACCCAGTATCCCACATGTATCCCACATGTATCCCATGAAATCCCAAGAGATACACAGAAATATCTATGGATAATAAAATAAAAGGGAGTGGGAGTGTGGAGAAGTTTTCTCCCCAGTTCCCGAATAATCTTAATAGCTGCAATTTTAAAATGGCAAGATTTTCAGAAAAGATACAAACAACTCAACTGAACACATACAGACATACACATGACAACAAGATGTTATTTAAATCTCAATCTGCATAAGTGAACTGATTGCATTTGACGTTTACTTTTTGTCATTGTTGAAGAGAAGGACCCTATTTCCCAAACATGGAAAAAACAAACTTACATCCTGCTCAGAAGTGCTCTCAAAATCTTGGTAGGAGAAAGTCCTAGAACCTCCCTAAATATTAGGGCTACGCCCAAGACCTGTCAAGATTCTACCCCTTGGTAACTTTGTCACCCAACCCCCTACTTTCAGATACGTTCCGCTGCCGGTGAAGTAAGTGACACCTTGGAGTAACTGCCACCTTGGAATAAGTGCCCCACATGACAGTAAAAATACCAGGAAGCGCTTCCCTGGAATAAGCGCAAAAAATGACGTGATCATTTCCCCATTAGGGTAATACAATGCTATAGCATCGAAGATACGCCCCACCACAAGAAAATACCGTATTTATTGCAGTAGACGCCCTGGTCGTTTATTAAAAAATTGAAATCTGAAGGGAGGCGTTTATTAAAGAGAGGTGTTTATTAGAGAGGGGAGTTTATTTCAAAATTTAATATTTCAACCTCAAAAATAGAAACTATACTCACGATCTCACGCAAATGTTCATACAATGTCAATTTCACCGTCATCATCGTTAGTAATAAAAGATAGAAGATTTTTTAACTGCGCTCGCAACATCAGAATGAGTGATTAACAAAAAAAAAAATTTCACACAATTCAACAATGAAATTTTCATTCAATTTTTATGTCATCGTATCAGACTCAAAAAAAAAAGGTCGTCATCTATCTGCGTCCTCAAAATCCGAATTATCGATGACCTTGAAAGGGTCGGGCCTAACGCAATCTTGCAGGACTGAAAATTGAGACTAGAGCTGTCTCGCTCCTGTTTCACATGGCTGTCCTTCCTTGAAACAGTGAATGAAATGATCCTCAGGTCCGTCGACTGAAAGATTAAGCGCGCAGGGTTTGAAAGATTTCAAAATTTCACGAACGGGCCCATTTGGTTTACTGAGAAGCGTTTCTTGGAAGGGGGGCGTTCCTTAGATAGTAGGCGTCTATTGCAACAAATACAGTGCGCCACGTATGTAAAAGCAGGTTACTAACTGAAAATTATCTCGTGGAAGTAACGTGGTCCATTCTACGCCCGCACTAAAACATTTAAGTGTCTTATAATAACTATAGTAAACTATAAGTACGAAACGACTATGGCAATAAACCCCCCGCCATTTCTATGATGCTGAACGCGCGTTACTACGGCAAATTGCATTTAAATTTTTTGACAACTTCAAACTGGAAACCCACGATAATAAATCATATATTTCTACTCATTTTAAACTTATTACGTAATTCCCATCTCCGTACATTTGAAGAAGAAAAAGCAAGTTGAAACTCGTGGGTAATCATAACCATGTCAGCTGTTGGACATTTTTAAGAGCAAGTATTCACGTATCTTACTTGCACTCACAGTTGTCATTTTGGACATAATAATGGCTGGACAAGGTCCAAGTTACTTCTAGGGTTGCCAGTTTCACCTTTCCCCCTCTAAATCCTTCGAATTTGACCAGCAGAAAATCCACTTTATAGCCAAATCCATATTCGCTAATTTTGAGGTTTTTAGCATGAGAAAATTGCAGAGAACATAATTCTTGCTCTCTTTCACTGAATGCCAGCACTAAGTAAGTTAAATTTTGTATTAAATCTATCCAAGCGTTTCTTGTAATGTCGTACTATGTTGGTGTGTCGTTTCCGGCACACCAACAGCTTTATGCAATGAGATACTGGGGCGGTGTGCCCCACCGGGACATCGGGACATTTCCCGGTGGACCCCAAGAATTCGTAACTTGTGAGTCCTAATGCTTTGTAGGCAGAAGGCAATTATGTAAAACGTTATGTAGGGCGCAAAATCCGCATAAACGTAACGTTCTGTGTAGAGTTATGAAATTTAAAACTCCTGTAGGATTTCCAGAGAGTCACTTTTAATCATTTATATTTTATTATTTGCGCATGTCATCATAGATCCATTTCATAATGTCAGTTGTTCTTTTTAGGCTTTTATCTCAATTAACTTGACGTTTTCACATATTCAATTCCCATCGTATTTTTACTGGCAGCAATCTCCTCACCCCCACCTGACACACCCTGCTAAAAGTGGACCCTTAGTATATCATTTCCCGGCCCCTATTTGACAGCCAAGCCGCCACTGATAAGATATGTACAAAGATATGAACGAAGTAGAGAAAAATGATCACAACTTAACGGAAAATTTGTAAATGTAAAAAACTTAACGTACAGTACTAATGATCGGAAGATTGATTATATTGCATGTCTCACGAAAATGTATATTATGTTATAGAACTAAATTTGTGGTTTCGTCATATGATATATTAGAGACCTTAAGATCTAGGACGTCAACTTCAACGACAAAGTCCTTTAAAATTTCTGCATTTAAAGAAATCACGGTTTATTGACCACCGTGCTTCATACTTGTGGCTAGTACCGGGCTTAATACAATCTTAAGTAACATCTTAATTCATTCCGCGAGCTGACGTCTTCCTCAAGACGTGAAAATGGTCTAGGTGCCGTTGTATGTACAACTACGACGGTGTCGAGAATGCCCTGGAGAATAAAAATTATTCATTCTCTTTGTTTTGCATGAAGAATTCTTTTGTTTGGAAGGACACGTCGTTGAAGTTGACGTCGTAGATCTTTAAGGTCACTAATATGTTACTAATATTATATGTTATGTAATTCCATTGTATCCTCGGGGATTTTCAAGCGATTATAGAACTTTCCACGTTCTTTACCACATAAAACTTGGAAAATAATGTTGAACATTTGAGATCTATTCCCATTCCAACAGATCCATAAGAACTCACCATCATCGACGTTCACCTTTGCACTCGGTCTGCAGAGCAAGTCAAGTGCTCACCCGATATAGTTTTGATCTAATAACGTTGCACACTTGGAACGAGTTTTGATTAGCAGTCAATTTCAATCAGTAATTTTAATTTTCAAACTAATTGGAGGCTTTGAGCTGGTGCCAGGTGGTTTAGAAGGTAGATGTAAATTTGTAATTGTTCTGAATAAAAGACAAGTCTCTAACGGATATTTTTGGGAAGTGCATACAGCATATATTGATAGTCTGATACTGCACAGTCCGTATTACTCGACAGAAGACAGTCACACTGCAGATTCTTCTCTAGTTTGACTCAGTATTGCACACTGGCATACAAGAATTATGGCCTTGCCCACCCGATATATATACCGAGATATACCAGTAAGTGCAATAACGAACAAATTTTGCAATAATATACGTCACCTCGAACAAAGCAAACAAACGCTATTATTTAAGAAACAAATGAAGTTATAGAAAATTTCAATTTCCGACTTGAAATTTACTATTTGATCTTCACAATGCAGCTGCGAACTGAAGACTTTCATAGCTCTACTGCAGATGCACCGCATTTCTTGAATTGCGAACACGCTCTGCTCACGGCTGAATTAAAAAATCAATAAGATCGACTTAACCATCTTTGCTTTTTTTCGAAACCATTCAGCTACGGAACTAGGAATTTCGAAGGGCAAAATTTGGAGGTTTGTATTAAGGCACTATTCCGGCGATTTTGATTGTTTCGAGCGAAGTACGTCTAGGTGGCTGTCGGAAAGGAGCGCAAAAGTCTGTCCCTAAAAGACACATAGACGTTTTCCTACAAAAGGGGCAGGAGTCACAACTCCACCAACCCTCCCCCCTAGTTCCACCCCAGCCATTCTATTTTTTTTTTTTTTCACTCAATCTCATCCTAAATAACTATAACATTCTTTATTAATCTAACTCCCATCCAAAGGAGGGACCCCAAGGGGCCCGGCCCCCATTTCGAGTTGTTAACCTACCCTGGTTCATTTCATGATAACGCACAGGAGAGGACTTTCGTAGCTCAATGTGGTCGAGGCTGTACTACAGATGAGTAACATACTCTTTCAAACTGGTGACCTCCATTTTTTCCCAGTGTAAAAAGAGTACGAACAGTTTAGTGTTGATGCCGATGAAGATGAAAAAACCAAACTTCAACTTAACACAATCGTAGTTCATCCCTCGTGCTATTGTCGTTTCATAACAAGCAAATCTCTCACGAAAATGAACTAATTAAGGTTACTGGCTTGAAGGATGCTAGACTTTCACACGGCCTGGCAATATTTGGAATCGATTACACTTGGAGCACGTGTTAAAACACAATTTAGAAACACAGATCAATTGATAAAAGTTTTACAATATAGCAAATATTTCGTTAGACAATATAAAGAATTTCTCCAGATGGGACCACTTAGCCCCAAACAAACATGAAGTTTCACCAGGAGGACCAAGTTAGCCACCTCAAAACCTTGATAAAGTCTTAGTTTGGGTACGCCCTTTTCGAAATTTCTGAGTCCGCCACTGATTTCATTAATACTAACCTACTTTATTCAAGGTGGAGGAAGTATTACACATTAAATTTAACAAACCAGAACTAAACTCAAGTGTTAAGGCTAGCAAAGGACTCGCAATTTTTGCCTAATTGTTGTCGGCTCTACTTTACAGTCAGTTTTCACCAATAATTAACGTCTTTACACGTAAATATTGATAACCTAATTATTATCAAGGAATGTCACTTTTGCATAAAGTTTCCATCCAGACTGAGCGACGCGGAAGCAATGCTTGTGGGAAAAAATCAAAGGCACGTACTCTCCAGTTCGGACCGAACAAACGAGATTGATAAGGAATTTATCATACGTCTCTTGGTTAACGTTCTATCTCGTTTTTAACCGGGGTATTCGTGTTGGATGTTGTTGTTTACCTTACCTCGTAACTTTTTCTTCTGGCTTCTTAATTGTTTCCACAAATAAATTATTCATTTCTCCTACTTTTATGCAATTATCTTTGAACTAAAGCGTTAATAGTGCTCAACACTTCTTTATTCTTCGGAATTGTTCATTTTCGATGCTTCATTCTATTTAAATTTCATTAATAGCTTCTCGAAGATTTTCCCGCTAAAATTGAACGGTCCGGAATAAAAAGCATATTAGACCGGTCCAATATCGTAAAATGTCGAATTGTTCAGTAGCCAATCAGCATTCATAATTTTGGGCACAGACCGAAAAACGAGCTCAGCCTTACGATAAAACATACAGGAATGCGGCTTGTTTTTGTAAATATCCCGATGGATATTTACAAAAACAAGTTTACTCCGGCTAATGCTAGACGATTAAATGGCTAATGTTGGACTTTACTCCGGCTAATGCTGGACAATTAAAATCGTCCAGCATTAGCCGGAGTAAAGTAACGGACGACTGATCCGGAAAAGATTTAATGTTTACTTAAGTTTGCTAAATCATTTCAATGGCATCATGAGCACTATCGGCGCTTAAAGGCAGACGTGGCTTGTGTTGCTCCCCCAATTTAAACAGTCCAAAAAAATTCTTTTTTTTTGTTTTATTTAAACATATTTATACACGGTAGCCTCATTATTCCATCATAGAGTTGCTTTTCATAGGGTCGTGTGATAAAATACAAGATATTAAAAGTTATATATTTAGAATTGAAATCTAATATATACAGGTAAAACACGACATATAAGAATAAAAATGGTAACAGTGAGATCTCATGACAATTAAAATAAGACGTATAATTAATTTTTTTGGGAGGAAGAGATCCAAATCATGGCGCCTCGATACCAAAGAGTTCTTTTCATGGCATTTTTGTTCGGTTTGGGTAAATACAGATTAGTATTATTACTACTCAAAATGATAGCAGTCCCGATTTAACACATTATAGTAGGATAAGATTAAAACAGCCTTTGCGATATTAATATAAAAAACTTAACGACATCACAATTAAGTGGCCATTTATTTTTTTCATCCAGGGATAAATCCCTCCATCTGTCCACCCCTCGCTACACCACCTTCTTCTTTGTTTTCAGATGTGTCAAAGTTCCCAGAACTATTCAAAATGGTCTGGGGCAAGTATTGAACTCTAAAAACTGGAACTATTACTGCATAAATCCAACTGTTCTCCAACAGATATTTTGCAATTGAGGTTAACGGGACGTTAAACTGGCCTGCTCTGTTGGTTCAGTACGAGTTCATTCGAAAATGTCAATCGAATCAAAGCTCTCCTTCTGTTTTGCCCAAAACCACGAGAACCCCACCACTTGATGGTGACATATCGAAGACGCGAGTAGAACTAATCCAACAGGGGAACACTTGTGTGTGTAGCTGTGACGAGTTACCTAATCGTTTATGCTCACACGCTGGTGAACTTTAGTGCTGCAGTTGTGAATTGACAATCCGTGCTGCGCTGCACGCTTCTGAAGGCCTTTTAATAGGACAATGACGAATCAGGTAAATGAGATCGAACGAATATTACATTTCAGAAGATAAAAACTGTTTATTTGGAAAAAACGAACCTATAGTGGGATCTTTGTCCTTAAAGTCACCATTTAGTTTATATCTGACATTGACGTGCCCCACCAGTTCTAGAACCCAAGAGCCGTAACTGCGTATACCACATTTAGAGTAAGTTCATCTCTTTAAGACTTTGAATAAACTTACAAGTTCAAAAGCTTGTTCTATATTTACACCGTTCAAGTTCAAAAGAAATCTTTAAGCTGTTCGCTTTTTTTCCAGTCCGATTCATTTCTGATAATTCTGTGAAGAACAACAGGAAGAGTAGGAAACAATTTCAAGAAGTACTCTTTGGGGTTGACAACTTTCTGTTGAACATTGGTTTGAGGCAATCTGTCATACCAGTGCTCCGACGTGTTGCGTATGAATCGCAACAAATCAGTCACATCATCCGTATAAGGACGAGCTCTCCGATAGCTGCTTATGTAGTTCATTACCTCAACATCAATCAGCGACTTCCAGCTTGGAGTGGTCAACGAAGGATCGGCATTTAGATTCTTGACAACCAGTGAATTGGGGTCTTTTGTCTTGATCTTTGGCTCGTTACCAACTCGAGTTACGAAAACAAATTGTTCTTCCTTTGACAATAAATAGGGATGTTTCAAACATTCTTGAACATTTGGTCTATCTTCAGGTCTGTGCTGGAGCATCCACTTGACCAAATCTCTGGCCATCTCATCGTCAAGTTTTTCCAAATGAACTGGATTTCCTTCAATCACGTTAGCCGTTCGGAAATCCTGTTTACCGTAGGGATGATCTCCTCTCGTCAAAACGTAGAAGGATATCATGCCCATAACTTGAATGTCTGACTGTTTCTTATAACGTACCTCGACCTCTTTAGCGGACAGGCTGTCGACATCATCATAACCTGTAGGAAGAGATTCCCTTGCAATCCAGCCTCGTGTTCCCCTCTCCCTAGTCCAGAGTGTTGTCACTTCACTTAGTTTTCGGCTGATACCAAAGTCAGCCAGAACCATTTCCTTCTCCAGATTTACCAAAATATTTGAAGGTTTTAGATCCCTGTGTAAGATTGCTGGTTCACTACAATGTAATGTTTCTAGACCACGCAATATTTCACGTATGACTTTTGGTCCATATCTTGTCAACTGGTTCTTGCTGCTTTTCTTCACATACTCCTCTAAGGTTTCTTCGCACAAATCGAGGACTAAATACGCATGGTTAGGATCAATGTCTTCCGTGTAAAAGCGATAGTTCACAATATGTTGTTCTTTTCTGACATTTGGAGTGTTCAAGATTTCTTGTTCTTGAAGACCTAATTCTTTACAACTGTCAAGTGGAAGAGATTTCACAGCTACCTCCGTACCATCGTCACACAACCCAATATAAACCCTTGTTCCATCGCATCCTTTGCCAATGATAAAGTCAGGTTGGACACATGTACGATATATTCCTATTCTGGTAGTCGCTGACGGTTCTGTTTTGAGCTTTTTAACTAAATTTTCCAGTTTGGTCTGATGCTTTATGGATGCTTTTTTCCACTTAACTTCACTTCTTCCTGCTGATAAAATAAGATGTAAAAGTGTTAATTGTTATATTCTCTCTTCATAAACACGACGGTATACATATACAGTCATTTAAGAGCGCTTACAGAAAGGTTACTTAACATATTTCCGCATTCCTACCTGTGTTGAAGAAGCACAAATTATGTAAAGGTGCCATGTCGTTGTCACAAACGACTATTACTAATATAAAAAAGATTTTTGATGCATCGTGTATATACCAGTGATTCACGACTACATCAGTATGTACAACACTTCTGATCAGTTATCAGAACAAAGTGGTTGTGGTAGTAGTGAAGGCTTAACTAAAAGAAGATATTGGTATATATCATACCTCAAGTGATGCGTTGCACTTTTAAATAGTTTTTGAAATCCAGTATTGTAAGAGCTGACTATGGTTAATTTATACATTCTTTTGTCAAATTTCGTTGAGAGTGCTAATTTTACGGGCAGGAAAATGCCCTAATAATTGTTATTTGAGGGTAGATTACAAATACCTTGTCGCTATATTAGTCTAAAATTTCTTCTGCTCTTCCCTACTTCCCAATAACTGCATGGCTACGCAACTGCCGTCAGAAGAACTGCATCTCATTCTCCTTATCACACCTAATGGTTCCGCGCACCCAAACGTTTTCTTTTTACAGTCAACTTTCGTTATTGCGGACACCCTGGGGACTGTCATTTGGTGTCCGTAATAGCGAGTGTCCGCAACAGCGGGGTGCGAGAAAAATGACCCATAGTCAGGCTGTAAAATATCTTTATTATGTATTACTGCTTTTTTATTTTAAAATGTCCAGCTTCTTTCAGTTTCTAGTTAACATTTACTGTGATATATAAATACAAAATACAAATTAAAATACAAATCAAAAATTTGTATTGAGAAAAAAATATTATATACCCAAACCAAAAATCAAACTGTAACATGAATCAGTGTCAATTGCCTTTTCCTTCACTGTAAAGCTACGATAACGTAACAAAACTCAGTGGACTTAAGCGAAGTTAGTAATCCTGTTTTAGACAAATACTGACAAATACTAACAAATTCATGGCAAGTCAAGAAAAGTGTGAAGAATAAAAGTCTTATTCTTGGTTGAGAGGCCACCATGCTTACAAAGACGAATTTCATGTCAAATGAAATTGACATGACTCTCGTGCTTCAACGTGAACCGGAAAATGCCAAAGATGCACATGTTGTGGCCATAACAGAAAATAACGGACGAATTGTGGGGCATATCCCTTTAGGACTGTCCAAAATTGTTTCTTCATTTTTGAAAAGAGTAAATCACAGAGGAGAAGCTGTCATTTGTGGAAAGAGGGTAAACAGATGAGCTGGCCTGGGTTTAGAGATTCCCGTTCTTTACAAGTTTTATGGTGAACATAGATATTTGACAAGACTTGACAAACTCATTATTGGCAGTGATATAGCCAGGCAGTCCTTGCGAGACAAACACGAAGGAATAGCCACTACATAGTCTACACAAAAGCGCAAGTCTGTCAAGAGCATTGAAATAGCATAACAAAGTGAAAAGCCTCGAAAGTAATGTAAACCGAGCGGAAGAACTTTGAAGATCGCAACATACATCTTGGTTGTATTGAAAGACACGTTTATATTTTGTCTGTCATTTTTGTTGACAGAAGTAATGACGAACAGAATATTAAAAGAACTTCCGCTGACAAACAGCAGGTGTCCGTTGTAACGAGAATAAAACTATACAAATGTTAGTTTGGGACCGCAAGAAGTGTCCGCAATTCCGTAATAGCGAGAGTTATTTCAATACATTTCATAGTAGTTTCGGCCGGGGATTTACTATCTGTCCGTAATAACGGGGTGTCCGTAATAGCGGGGTGTCCGTAAGGCGAGAGTTGACTGTATTATCTTTTTTTCCTAAAAAAATTTTCTTCTAAAATCTGGAAATTTCTTTCCTATGCTCATTCTGAATTGCTGTCCTCACATTCGATTTTATGTATTGTCTTTTCTTGTCTTCACTTCCAAATTGCCTTATAACAGGCTGTTACATGAATATGGCACGACGGGCTGGCCCGGTTGACTGCAAAAACCTCCAAGATAATCCAAGCTGACAAAACAGTGACATATGCTAAGTGCTGTTGTAGGATAATAACTATTATAAATCATGTGTACTAGTGAAGGCGGATTCATAGAAGACAAATTTACTGTTGCAAGGATCTAAATAAAGTTAAGTTGGGAACAACCAATGTTCTTTCATGAAAACTGAACGCTACAGGTACACTTTTCCTTGTTCTATTTCACAGAGGAATGTTGCTTAAAGTACTCTCGTGTGTCCGGCATTTAGCACGCCAAGGTATTGCGTTTCGGGGACATTGTGAGTCAGTGGAATTGTTTGAAGGTAATTTATACCATTCTAATATGAAGACCTGGCTTCAAAAGAAAGAGTATCCTTCCCTGAAATCATAAATGAAATCATAATGATGATGAGTCAGACTGTGCTACGACAGATTTTAGCCGAAATCAAATACTCTTTTTGGTTTGCTCTTATTGCTGATGGGGCTACTGATCTTTCTCACAATGAACATGTCTGTATACCAGTTCGCTGGGTAGAATGTAACTATGGCATCCACAAAGATACCCTTGGCCTTGCTCAGCTTCCAGACACCAAGGCGCAAAAACATTTTTGGTGTAATTAAAGATGTAATAGTTCGATGTTCTTTGCCGATTTTCCAGTGTAGAGACCAAGCTTTTGATGGAGCCTCTAATATGAGTGGCACAAGTAATGGGGTTCAAGCACTTGTCAAGAGTGAGGAAAGTAAGGCTTTATACGTCCATTGTTTGGCACACAGTTTAAATTTGTGTACAACATGTCACTAAGAAATGTGTCCATATTCGGGATATCATGGATTTCACTCATGAACTAGTGCAGCTAATAGAGTTCTCACCAAAGAGGTTACATGCCTTTGATAGCCTGAGGAAAGATGCAGTGATTAGAGGTGAGTCTAGTCCTTCCTTAAGCACTTTATGTCCTACCCGCTGGACAGTGCGGCATGCTGCTGTCAACAGCATCTTGTTGAACTTTGAGATACTGTTGCAAACTTTGGAAGAAGTTGAAAAGGAGGGTGATGAATATGCTGCCAAGGCTCATGGATTTCGTGTGCAAACGGACTCATTTGATACATATTTTGGGTTGAAACTGGGACATCTGATTTTTTCAGCCTCTGAGCAGTTGTCAATCAATCTACAAGCACAAAATATCACTATTCAAGAAGCAACTTGTGGTGCTGAACTATTAGTGTCTCATCTGAAGTCTCTTAGGACTGAAGCGCAGTTCAATGTATTTTGACCTAGTTGTAGTGCAGTCTTCCTCATTAACAAATGAACCAAACCCTCCACGTAACAAAAAGTTCCCTAGAAGACTTGATGAAGGTCACTGTCCTCACCGGTACCTCAGTCCCAAACACAAATATCGCCATGACTATTTCGAGACACTTGAACTAGCTGCAGGTGAAATATTGAGAAGGTTTCGAAAATCAGATATCTGAACAGTAAAGGAAATCGAAAAACTGCTCCTTAATGCTGTCAACAGAAATGATGATCAACTTATTCCTGAGGTAGTTCCAAAGTTCTTGGAAAATGACATTGACTCAGAAAGGCTGAAGGTTCAGCTTATGATGCTGCCTGACATGATCAAGACAGCTTTTGCAGGTGGCATGGCAGTCAAGAAAGTGACAAACTATTGCTCAAGCAATGGAACAGAATGAAATTTATAAAGCAATGTTAAGGGAAATTGACAAAATTTTGGAACTCTACTTTAAATTCCAGTGACATCTGCAACCGCAGAAAGATCATTCACTGCTCTACGTAAGATTAAAACGTTTTTGAAGACATCTGTGACACACTGTAGACTTAATAATTTATTTATGCTTTGTGTACACTGTTCTAGGGCCGATAGAGTTGACCTGCAAGCAATTGCTAAAGATTTTGCAAATGTCAACTCACGAAGAATGCATTACTTTGGGAAGTTTTAATTAAAAATATTGTTATGAATTTGATGACCCAGCTAACGGTGTTAAGTAAAGACATAATGCACACATATTATATAAAATCTTCAGTAGTATCTTCCGAGTGAATGTTTACAACGTAGAAATGGCTTAAATAGCTTAACTGTCACAAAATTAGAAAGTGACAGGATGGGACAAAGCAATGTTTTTTAAGTTTTGTTTTTATTTTTTTAAGTTTTTCAACCCCCAGTTAAAATGCTTACGGCTCCAAAGCTTATACTCTCTATGGTTCTGCCTTACACAGGCAACCATAATCTCCAAATTAGAAGTCAAGTAAAAAAATTAATCTCGTCTTCCTTTCCATATGCTCAACTACGTGTTGTCTTTCGACCAGTTTGTCGCCGAAAAGATTTTTTTCGCTTCAAGGACCAATTACCACTATAAATGAGATCTCATGTTGTTCGTAAGTTTACGTGCCGACCCTGCCAGGTGTCGTATGTTGGCGAAACTTGCGGACGCTTACATACTAGGATCTCAGAACACATGGGTATATCGGCCAACAGCGGCAAAGCAGTTTCAACAAACACACTCTCCAGAGTGTTGTCACACCAGAAACAAACCGGTCATAATATTTTTTTTCTTTGACACTGTTTTGATAATTTAATTTTATTTTACTTTATTTATTTATTTTTTTTTATGTCAATGTTTTTCCCCCTCTCATCTCCATCTGTCAATTTCCGTTCCCACCTGGTTACGCGTCTCTGACTCCTGTTACCTTGCTTTGTCCCATCCTGTCACTTTCTAATTTTGTGACAGTTAAGCTATTTAAGCCCTTTCTACGTTGTGAATATTCACTCTGAAGATGTTACTGAAGATTTTATATATATTATGTGTGCATTATGTCTTTACTTAAAACTATTTGCAGGGTCATCATATTTATACAAAGACTTCGTTTTCCTCCAGACACCTCAATTACAGACAATTTTGGTTAACAGATAGAAAAATATTGTTGTTTAGAAATTGGTGCCATTTTGTGTATATGTAGTTTTTTAATTCAATAGCATTTTGAATAACATTTTGCAACCCTTAAAATTGTCAAAAATCTCTCCCAAAATGCGGAAAATGGCCTTTATGGGACTCTAGAATTTCAAAATATTCCGGAGGAGCATGCCTCCGTACCCCCCAAGCTGAACACGGCCTTCACCCTCGTCAACTATCACCTCATAGAAATCGAGAGCGAATAATCTAATTGTTAAATACCAACCAGGTGGAAACGTCATCGTTGCCACGGCAACATAAGAATAACTTCTCTTGTTAACGGGCTTTGATGGTTAAAATGCTATTCCTTACAATGCATTATGTTTCATTCTCTTCAAAAATATTTGTTCACTAATTTTTGGCGTTCAACTGGCAATTTTTAAATTTTAAAGAAATTGTTTCTAGTCACCTTAACAGCCCATTTCCAAATGGCCTTCCTCTACTTTCGAACGAAGGCTGGGGAGAAACCTTTATATTAAAATGCACTTGATTTTTGCTTTGTTTAAACGCTTGTAATATTTTAAACATAACCTTACTGACTCGTCAAAGATGGCATTTCTTCAATCATGACATCCCTCTCTGGAACACCAGTGCCATCCTCAACTTGCACATCGGAATCTGCTGTTTAATAATATAAGTATTTTATTTCATTGAAGTAAGTTCACCATCATAAGATCAAGATTTCTCATGCATTAAAAACCGAAGAAAAACAGCAACGTTCTTATATTTTAACTTGCCTATATTTGTTGAATGAGAACTTTTTTTACCATGAAAGTGAGGTAATTCATTCTGTTCAACGTATTATTCGTTTTAAGTGCTGTCAAAATTCCTAAACCAAAACAAATGGTTCAACGCTTTTACATTTGGATTAAAAGCTACAGAGGACCATTGAATTACTGCCTTTGGAGAGGTATAATTTTATCCTCAATTCACGTTGATAATTGGTGCATTTAAGGGAAAGCTAACTATCCGAATTTGCAGTCTTCGGAAATTAGCGTTTTCTTCCAAAATAAGACCTGAATTTTAAGAATATAAGATTTCTTTAAAACTTATTACCAACATTCCATTGTACGTAAAACACCATGACTTGGTGCTTATTCCGCATATTTTTTGTGAAGTTTCTGAAGACGAAATAGAATGCTTACTTGAAAATGCAATCCCAGAGAAGACGAAAAATATTCTTTGCAAAGTGCGTTCCTACTAAAACAATTAGATTATTTGCTTTTGATTTCTATGAGGTCATAGAAATCTCGAGTTCATAATCTAATTGTTAAATATTGAGTATTTCCCAGTTTAGTCCAGTCATGCACAGTCAGACCTTACCTTCACATCCTTGTACCAGAGCATTTCCTAATCCTAGATTCGCTTCTCCTTCTTGCCTTTTGTCTCCTCGTTCTTGTGCAAGTATTTTGGCTTTCTGATAATATTCCATGGCTATCCGATAATCACCAATGTTTTTGTTGGCATGTCCTAACCAAAGGTATGCTTCTACTTCTTGCCTTTTGTCACCTCGTTCTCGTGCAATTTTTTGGGCTTTCTGATAATATTCCACGGCTATATGATCTTCACCAACGTCTCCTTTGGCACGTCCTAATCCAATATACGCTTCTACTACTTGCCTTTTGTCGTTTCTTTCTAGTGCAATTTTTTCGGCTTTCAGAAAATATTCCACGGCTTTTTGATGTTCATAAATGTTTTCATAGGTATTTCCTAACCAGAGGTACCCTTCTACTTCTTGCCTTTTGTCTCCTCGTTCTTGTGCATTTTTCAGAACTTTCTCATAATATTCCATGGCTATTTTAAATCTAGCAATGTTCTTACTGGAATCTGGCAACCCTAGGTATGCGTTTCCTTGTTGCCTTTTGTCTGCTGGTTCTTGTGCCATTTTCAGAGCTTTCTGATAAGATTGCCTGACTATTTGATATTCACCAATATTGTTATTGGCAAGTCCTTAACCTACAGTCAGGAGGAGAATATGTTGAGATAATCATTTTTATGGTAGGTGAACTGTGTTATTAAGTCAGAGATAGTTCGTGTGATTTTCCCTCCCTCTCCTCTTTAGCAATGTTGATCAAGCGGATAAATTTGACTTGTCCGACACTCAACCGTCACAGGGGATCGACACTGATATAGGAGGGAGAGGAAGTGAGGGAGTAAGATGACCTTTTAGCATCATTTTTCATGCCTGAAAGCAGGTTAGTATTAGAGAATTCACAAATGTCTCAACCATTTTACACCCGATTGTCCGGAAAGAGGATATATCATTCACACCGCAAAATTACTTATTTTCCTTACCTAGTATTGGGTTATTTTTGAGGATTTTAATATTACTGGACCTTAAATCACCATTTTGGCTCCTCTAACGTACTCATAATTTTTTGATACGTGATTTTATCGTTTTTGAGTCCATTGATCATTCGCTTTTTTCTTATGATCACTGGTCCATCAAGTGAGTTCGCATTTGTTGAGGCTGAATTCCTCGAAATGGCACGCGCATTCGGTTCTATGCAAACGACTGAGTCATGAAAAGCATAAACAAACTGCAGATTCCACAACTTGTGTTTCAATGTCTTTTAACTACACTCAAACGTGTAGTGTTTGTCGGACGTTCTACGCACGTGAGGTAAGGGGGAGAGATTTGTCATTGTTCGCGATAGATGTTTTACAGAAATTTACTAAAAAGAGCGTGGTAAGTACATAAATATCATGATATTCTAGGATACTGTAGAAGAATCTAAGACAAAATCTGTTGAATGAGATATTTTCCACCTTTTTAAATCCGGCTAGAGCTACGTTTGCCAGGAGTTGGGCCAAAACGACAGAATTCATCGTAATTTCTCAGTAGCAGCAAAGTCAATACACATTTAAAGTGAACGATATATTTTTTAAAAGCATACATGTTTCGACAACTTCAAGATGCCATCTTCAGTGTAGAATGAATGATGTGAGGTAATATGATACAGTAATATACGAGTTAGGATATGAATAAATTATTTACAATTGATGAGGAAGTGATCTGCTTACAAATACAGAATTATTTGCATAAAGTGATGATAGGTGTATTTATAAACTGAAAATAGTATTGAAGTGATGAATTTGGACGTTGAGATCGGGATTGATTTTGTTGATGTGAAGAGCCTCTTTGATTTTGAGGGAGAAGGATGAATTAGCGGAGTCGATGATTTTAAAGCAAGAGTGTGAAAATTGCTTTTTACAAGAGGGCGAGGCGTGAAGATGTTTGTAGATGTTTGAGTTTCTGTCCGTATTCGTGTGTTCCTTAATCCTGGTAGTTAATTGGCGAGAAGTTTCACCAATATAGCGGGAGTTACATCCTGCACAGGAAAATTGATATACTACCATAGATTTGGAAAGATCAGGAATTGGATCTTTGAAACAAAAAAGGCTTTTTATCTTGTAAGATGTAAAGATAAGTTTGACCTCAATGTCCGTGCAGTAGCGTTTAGTGAGTTGTGTTAGTTTACGTTGTGTGTGCCGTGAGTAATCACCTATATAAGGTAGTTTGAAATAACGTTTGTTGTTGGTTTGTTGTTCACCGTTTAAGTTGGTTGCGGAGTTGGCGGAGTCAATGTTTTTGTTGTTGTTCAAGTAGCGCTGTATAGTGTTGTTAATGAAATGAAAAGGAAAAGAGTTGCGTTGTAAGGTGAAAATTATGTTCTTTAAGTCCTGTTTAAAGCCGTTTTCTGTGTTATTCAATTTCCGTACTCTGTCTATCAACGTTCGTATCAGTCCAGTTTTGTAGGTTAATGGGTTTTCACGAACGGAACTGGATTAACGACTACAACAACAATAAACCTTTATTTTATCGCAGATATGTTGACGACATTTTTTGTGTTTTTAATGACGAAACTGAGGCTTCACTATTCTTCGATTACATCAACAAACAGCACAACAACATAAACTTTACATACGAAACGGAACGAGACAACAAACTGCCATTTCTTGATGTCTTACTTACTAAATCACATGAGAACTGTGTCACTTCTACCTACCACAAACCAACGTATACAGGACTATTGACAAACTATTTTAGCTTCACACCATTAACCTACAAAACTGGACTGATACGAACGTTGATAGACAGAGTACGGAAATTGAATAACACAGAAAACGGCTTTAAACAGGACTTAAAGAACATAATTTTCACCTTACAACGCAACTCTTTTCCTTTTCATTTCATTAACAACACTATACAGTGCTACTTGAACAACAACAAAAACATTGACTCCGCCAACTCCGCAACCAACTTAAACGGTGAACAACAAACCAACAACAAACGTTATTTCAAACTACCTTATATAGGTGATTACTCACGGCACCCACAACGTAAACTAACACAACTCACTAAACGCTACTGCACGGACATTGAGGTCAAACTTATCTTTACATCTTACAAGATAAAAAGCCTTTTTTGTTTCAAAGATCCAATTCCTGATCTTTCCAAATCTATGGTAGTATATCAATTTTCCTGTGCAGGATGTAACTCCCGCTATATTGGTGAAACTTCTCGCCAATTAACTACCAGGATTAAGGAACACACGAATACGGACAGAAACTCAAACATCTACAAACATCTTCACGCCTCGCCCTCTTGTAAAAAGCAATTTTCACACTCTTGCTTTAAAATCATCGACTCCGCTAATTCATCCTTCTCCCTCAAAATCAAAGAGGCTCTTCACATCAACAAAATCAATCCCGATCTCAACGTCCAAATTCATCACTTCAATACTATTTTCAGTTTATAAATACACCTATCATCACTTTATGCAAATAATTCTGTATTTGTAAGCAGATCACTTCCTCATCAATTGTAAATAATTTATTCATATCCTAACTCGTATATTACTGTATCATATTACCTCACATCATTCATTCTACACTGAAGATGGCATCTTGAAGTTGTCGAAACACGAGAATTCATTGTCTTGAACGATTTCAGAAGCTTTCTTGAAATGATACCTCACTATGACTTTCTTCTTATGCTACTCGGACAAATTACGGTCAATCTTCCTGCCCTCAAAACTCAGTAAACTGGAAAGTTTGGGCTCGAATCGGAAATTCCGACTTTCTTTAATGACCAAGCACACTTTCACGCTCATAAATAAAAACGCAGTCATGCACGACAGGGATATGGATATTTTGTCCGTCCAATTAAACTATTGTCCTTCAATAATCAAGTTGCGGAACAAGATCACGTAGAGATGGCCACTTGCAAATAATGGTTTTCCACGTTTGTGTTATGTTCAGATCAATGACGATCTTGTTCAAGTGTTCTTTAGAGTTGCTAAATTGCTAGAATTGTATTCATTCATGAATACAATTTGTTGCCACCTAGACGGTTTATGCTTGGACGATATACATCTCACAATTAAATATGAAATTTTAATGAACCCTTTGTTTATATAGAGTGTAGACAGTATATCGTGTTCGATATGATATCAAGTTCAAGTTGTGAAGTTGTGAATGATATGATATCAAGTTCAAGTTGTGAAGACAATGTAATTCTGATCTATGATTAACACAGCCATTTACTTTTCAATCTGTTAAAATTCACCTAACTTTGTTCTCTATTAAACAATCATTGAATCTGCCCATGCTCAAAACGATGCTGTGAAAGACTCTTTCGTCTAGATTTTGAAAATGCTCTTAATTTGCACTGCGAATTCTACAAGCGTGTCGTAATTCTCTCGATCGTCATGCCTTTTAACACTTCGTTTTACCAAGCTAAATGAAAGATGTTTCGTATGGTATTTAAGTATGACCATCGAGCAGGAATTCGAAGTGGATTTGCAAGCACATCGTGGAGCACCTTTTCAACGTCCTAACTCTTCAGGATAAAACAACCATTTCTGAAAAATATCCGAGAATGTGGCCAATTTGATAGCCGCAATAATTTCTCAAAATTACGCGATATCGAATGGACAGTCAATATTTAATCCACAGCTAGTACGATGATGAAAAAATCTAGATTTGCCTTCGTCTTACATGGGCATTCTCAGAGTCTTCTGAAGGCTAGGTTCCACGTTAAACGTTCCCTTTTCCTTGTCTGATTAAGCAGTTAATAAAACTAAGTAACATCAAAACAAACAAATAATTTTACAACTAAATGGAATGTTTTTCAAAAACGAGGTTATGTCTCAGGAAAACACCACAGAACTAAAAACAAACACAATAATACAAGTAGTAAAGTAAAATACTGGTATACAATTAATGGGAACAGAAATAAAGTAGTGGTTAAACAATTAGTTTGGCGATTTAATCAATGTTTGGTAGCGTTAATACGAAAACGGTGGATAAAATGGAATTTTTTTAAACCTCAAATAATGACGTTTTAATGAAGTATTAGGAATTTCAAGATAAATGGAACTGTGTTATGGGGCCAAGACCCGATACCCAGTCAAATTTTAGCTGGTTAGTAATCTCAGCGGGAACGGAAGTTAATTCCTATGTTCAGGTGAATTAAAAAATGTAAAGAAAAATGTCTGTCGTTCTACGAGGCAAACGTTCCAGCCCTCACGCGGTCGATACTGTACATAAGAGTTGGAATAAATGAGCACTTAGTAGTTTCTTTCAAAAACCAAGGAAAACATTTTCAAAGGCTGCCTTCTTTCGTACTGCAAAGTACATTTCACGGATTATAAAAACAATCTAATTTAACCCTGGATAACTTAACAGCCTTTTACTGTACACAGCGTTTTACTAGGCGGCTTTTTTTCACAAGAGGCTAATGTTTTTCGGCAACAATATTCGAAGGGAACTTTTTAATGTCCACAAAAAGAACTAACTTGCACTTGGTGGAAATATATAAAAAAACTAGTCGCCTAAAATGGCTGCTTTAAACAAGAGATGGTTTCCGAGATTTATTTTTTATAGTTATTAGTTCTTTGTCAAGGAATGCTAAAATGCAAGAAAAGATTCCAGGCTGGACAAATCTATGTTGAACGCCGGTGGAAAGAAAAGTTTCACCTCATCATACACTTCTGTATGACCAAGAGTATTTCCTTCGCCAAGTCAGAATGTCGCAAACTTTAGCTTTAGCAAAAAATGTTTTGCAAGTATCATTGTTTCCTGGCCGATGACTTTAATCACATGCACTGTCCTCCATCTTAATAACTTTCCATGCAACATGTGATCTAATTGGTTAATTATCATGGAATACGTATCTTTTTTCGTAAGAAAAAGGAAGAACTTGATCCTTCTTTTATCAGCAGTTGCAAAGCGACCATTTCTCGCTTCAGCTACGTCCCGTGCGCATGCTCATTGCAAACCCTAGCGAATAAATTCGCTTCGTGTGAAAAAAACCGCTTGGTGGGAAATGGCTTGAAGAAAGAAGATCCTCGACAAATTTTAATTGCAAATTTAGAGTGTCCAACAAAGAGTTTAACACGGATCTATAAAGTTTTTCTAGCTGGTGTGTTCTGAAAAAAGAATTTGAATCATGGCCTCAACGCAAAGGGTAGCTTTTGTATAGAATTACCAAAATACAAAATTTAAAACAACATTCCATCATATTTTCTACACATTAATTTCATTATTTATTGGATAATCGCTTTCACTGTGGCTCTCTCCAACAGTGAGAAGTACATGTGAAACGCTATTCCCGTGAGGGATGCATTAAATGACAGTATAATTGTTACAAAAGCATCTAAAATCATCTAAAAATACGTTGCCTATTTCCGGATAAAAGCATACCTCCGGGAAACTGACCAGAACTAAAAGAATTCGCTTCTTAAATGTTTTAATAACGTCAAATGCATCCAAAGAAGAGCGAACGACACCACAAACTAGCAGTTAAGGGCATTCATTGCGCGCACTGCTAACCATGTTCCAATATATGTAGCACCAAAGCTTTGTAATTAACCACAATGAAACATCACAAATTTCTGCAAAGTGTAATAGGCCACTTGCCCAAATAATTCACGTGGTCCAATAGCAGATATGGAATTATGAACCCCGAAAACGCACACAGAACGGCAACGTCAGTGAATAAAGTTTTCATTTACAAAACTTACATTAGCTAAGAAAAATGGGATCAGATTTTTATGCCCTCTCATTATCAGAATAAATTTCTTTGTCAATTGGAAAACACCGTTTAATAGAAGATTTTGCATTCAAAATTCAAGAAACAGTTTAAAACACATTTTACTGTTTTCACGCGAAATTTTGGCTGGTATGGTGAATATCTAACAAGGTCAAAAACCGTTTTGATTTCGGTTGTAATTCGTCCCTATGATAATTTAGTCAATAGGTGGTGTGGTTGCTAAGGATGAAACCACTCATTTTGTTCATAGTTGACAGCTCTTTCAAAGTGGGCAGGTCGGCTGTAACTTGAGGCAACGAATGCCCAGTATGAATTAAACAGATATCTTGAACATGGACCGCGTTAGCATCGGGCTTTTTTTTACGTCAATATTTGTGAGGAAGATGCCAAGACGGAGGAACTGGTTAGCAAAAGAAAGAGTAGCAGTCTTGAGTTGAGGGATTCGTTAATTTCTAAGACGCAAAATGTTGGCCATGTGCTGTACCGGAAGCAATCAAAAAGTCTGTAATAATTCGGTACATTAGTAGACAAACCCTGATCGATATCCATCCTTGTTCCGGAATTCCATACCAAGAACAACCCCCTCATTCCTTTCCAACGAAAAGTTGATATTAACTATTTTCAAACGAGAACAGGAGTATACCAAAGGTCTCGAAACATCTTCCAGATCTCTAAGAAAAGGCTACGGGAAATCTCGTTCAAGGAATAAATAAAACCTTCAGGAAGAACCAACTCGACTGTCATATCATCCGTCTGATATGGGAATAGTATGGAAGATGACCTTGCTGTGGGGCAATACAAGTTGGACGGAGTAGATCTCAATCTTTTTGTTACTGATCAATACTTCAATACTCAAAAGGGATGCGAATTACGTAAAACGAAACCTTAATAGCTGTGTCAAGGGAGATAGCTAAATAAATTTGAACCTGATAGTAACAGTTATTAAATTCTTTAATTTCAGGTCAACACAAATACAACTTGTCATAAGGTAGCCACAGCTCCCATTGCTCTGTTATTCTTATTCTGTTTCTCCTTTACTTTGGTTCCACTGGTATTCCAAGCGATATCAAACTATGTCTAACCGCTGGAAGCACAACTTGGAGCGATTTCTTTTTCAGAACGACCATCATTTCTGCAGAAAAACCTGATTTTGAAATTGGGTTGGAGCTGAATTCGCCTTATGACTTTTCTTCTGCTTATTCTACGAACAATAGGGCGGATTCCTTGCATCGCAAGCTATTATCATACCGGCAGAATCGGAATGATGCAAAGATCTATTCAAGCGTTCGAGTTGCTATTTTAACACTCGTAAGGAAATTCAAGCGTGGCAAACTCTCGTGTGCGTTTTACTCAAATTCATCCGCGACATTTCATTGCATACTGGAAGGCGACTTGGTGTTTAAATTGAATCCTGGGCCTACAAATAATGATGACCAGTCAACCATCTCAACTCATTGTTCTCGTGGGCGCTGCGCTGCGTTGTCTACCCGGTCAGCAGTCTTATCAATTGCGCCAAATGTCTACCGATTGCCTTTTCACAACACCTCACACGGGATACCTGTCCACACCACAAGCATACGTCAGCGTGATTATAATCGTTCTTATATGAGCGCCAATTTAAATAATCTTTGCTCTCTTAACCGTGTTAGCCAAGTTCCCAATTCGCGGTTTTGCAAGAACTTTACTTCGTGTCTGTTAAATGCTAGATCGGTCCGCAACAAGACTCTGGTTATCAAAGATTTTGTTGTTGATCATGCAGTTGATTTGTTTGGTATCACGGAAACATGGTTGCATCTTAAGGGAGATGACGTTACTATTGCAGAGCTCTGCCCGAGTGGTTACCGTTTTGTTCACACTCAAAGACCGGCGGGGACTGGTGGAGGTGTGGGACTTCTCTACAAGCAAGGCTTTTGTACTAAGACACTAATGTGCCAGCATTCTTTTAAATCATTTGAATGTATGGACGTTACATTTATAAATTGTAAATCTATCCGAGCTTTGGTAGGGTATCGTCCGCCGGATATTGGTGCTGCAATTGGTTTGTTCTTTGAGGAGTTTTCTAGTTTGTTGGAGGAAGTTGTTGTTTACTCAGAGGAACTGCTTATCATCGGCGACTTTAACTTCCACATGGATGATACGGCTGACAGATATGCGGCACAGTTTGGCAGTTTATTGGAGTTGTTTAGCCTGAAACAACATGTGGCTGTTCCCACTCATAGGAGTGGTCATATTTTAGACCTTGTTATTTCTAGGAAGGACGCGGAGGCTTTGAAAGTCAATAAACTTGTTGTAATGGAGCAGTTCATTTCTGACCACAAAGCTATTTGCTTTCAGCTGAATCTTCAGAATCCGCTCAATGAACGAAAGTCTGTTGTTAGCCGCATGCTCAGGAACTTTGATTTTGAGGCCTTTATTAAAATGATCATCTCGTCAGGCCTGCTGGCAGATGGCAGGGATCTCCCCCTGGAGTTGCTGGTCAACAGATATGATAACGTCTTGCGTGATACCATGGACATATTGGCTCCGGTGAAATCTCGGACCATCGTCCTTCGTCCAAACGCCCCCTGGTATAACAAGGACATTGGCAATGAGAAGAGGAAGCGGCGCAGGTTAGAGCGCAGGTGGCGCTCTAGCCGTCTTGAGTCGGACAGATTGAGCTACATAGAGGAATGTAGTGTTGTGAATACAATGCTATACAAAGCCAAATTCTATTATTCGTCGGTTATCCAGGACAACGCCCATGAAACCAGACTCCTTTTTCGATCTATAGATAAGTTGCTGCAAAGGCAAACTGAGAAGCATTATCCTTCCGCGGATAATGATCAACAACTTGCTAATGCTTTTGCAGAGTTTTTCACTACCAAGATAGAAATGATTCGTGAAGAGCTTGTACTTAGGAAAAGTGAACTTGTTCACTCCCCTGGTCTGGCCAGGCGGACCTGCCTGTCACGGTTAAGTGATTTTGATTTGGTTACTGATGAGGACGTCTTGAAACTGATCAGAGGTTCCACTATCAAGGCTTGTAAACTTGACCCTCTACCAGCAACCATAATGCGTAGTTGCTATTCGGCTCTTGTCCCGGTATTCAAAACGGCAATCAATCTGTCGCTGTCGACTGGATCGATGCCAGAGGATCTTAAGATTGCTTCGTTGCGGCCGCTACTGAAGAAACCGAATGCTGACTGTGAGTAGTTTTCCAACTTTCGCCCGGTGTCCAATTTGACGTTTATTTCAAAACTGGTAGAGAAGTCTGTATTTGTGCAGTTGAATAATTATCTTACGGTTAATGTCTTGCACGAACGTTTTTAATCTGCGTACAAAGCGCACCACAGTACAGAGACTGCACTGCTAACGATCACAGATGACATCTTACTGTCACTGGACAGGGGGGACAATGTATTCCTATTGTCACTGGACTTGTCAGCGGCATTTGACACGGTTAATCATTCTTTGCTACTTTCGCGTCTGGAGAATTCGTTTGGCATCACGGGAACTGTTCTGTAGTGGTTTCATTCTTATCTGTCTGGCCGATCTCAGTTTGTCGAAATTAATGATACAAAATCGTCGGTTAGGGATCTGACTGTGGGCGTTCCCCAGGCCTTAGTCCTAGGTCCCATTTTGTATCTATTGTACACTGCACCACTTGCTGAGATAATACGAAGTCATGGACTCGACTATCATTTCTATGCTGATGATACTCAGCTCTACATATCGTTCAAAGATTGTGATGTCGCTGTTGTAAGGCTGCGCATAGAGAACTGTGTCGCTGATATTTGTCATTGGATGGACGTAAACGAGCTGAAACTCAATCACGACAAGACAGAAATTATGCTTCTTCACTCGAAGTACCATACTCGTCCACTTTTCAGCTATTTCAGTATGGGTAATGAGAGGGTGACAACCACCGCCAATGCCAGGAGTCTGGGAGTAGTACTTGATGACAACATGTTATTCGACGTGCACGTCTCAGACATTTGCAGATTATCGTTTAACCAGCTTAGGAACTTATCAAAGATAAGAAAGTATCTCACACAGGAGTCTAGCGAAATTGCTGTGCATGCTTTTATAACATCTAAACTAGACTATTGCAATTCCTTGCTTTACGGTTGTAGGAAAATGCAGTTGAAGAAACTTCAATATGTTCAGAACACTGCCGCAAGAATCGTTACTCAGACTCGTAAATTCGATCACATTACGCCTGTTTTATTTGACCTTCACTGGTTTCCTGTTAGTTATCGTATTGTCTTTAAAATTCTTTTGCTAGTTTTTAAATCACTTAATAACCTTTCACCTACCTATCTGGCGGACAGACTTAGTTTTCAATCGCATTCCAGGAACTTGCAGTCCGCATCTAAGCAGCTGTTAGAACAACCTCGATCATTTACGAAAACTTACGGGGACAAGGCATTTTCAGTGTGTGCCCCTAAACTGTGGAATTCGCTACCATTAGATTTGTGTAAGTCACCATCTTTAACTGGTTTTAAGAAAGGTTTGAAGACATATCTTTTTACGCAATTTTCAGAGAGTGGGTCATTGTTTTTGTAAAATGATTTTTAGACCTGTAATGTATGGATTGTAAATAGATTGTAATATTTGTTATTCCATGCTTATGATACGTAAATTATTTCATTTTTTCCCTTTTTTTACATTGTAAAGCGCCATGAGCTTAGAATATGAGCGCTATATAAATAAAGTTATTATTATTATTATTAAGGTAAATTAGAATATTAGTTGTCTTCAGCCGTTAAGATTTAAACCATGAAGGTTAAAAAGACATGTAACGAAGCAGGTTCCACAAAATTCTATTCAATAATGGCAGGAAACAACCGCTGTATCGACAGAAATTACCAAATCAAAATAAGCACACTTCTCACAGGAACCTATACTTATTGAGCAAGGCATAGAACGAGAGCTAAGTCTGTCTGTGAAACAAGCCTGATTGATAAAATTCCCCCCAAAAAATATAGGTGGTACATGAGGATAATGATTGCACTGACTGCGCCTCATATTTCTGTCCTTAATCATCGAGTCCGCTGCTGGCATGTTAAAGATGAAAACCAATCCTGTAGACCCGATCCTAGGATTTCCGGGTATCATGAGCCTCCAAAAAGGTACTGACAATGAACTCTAAACGTCCAAATTACAAACCCCCTTCTAACACTGATGACGCCAACAGACTTTTGAAGCAACCTATAAATAATGATTTCTCAAGCTGTCTCATTTTTACCAGTTTACTCAACGACCTGACGGGAGGGCTATAAAACAATAAGAGACTAGGAATTTTTATTCAAATCTATGTAATACTTGTTTAGGTTTTCTTTTCCATTCCTCTGTTGGTAAAAGGATTGTTTAGAGATATCGTAATATAGCCCAATATTGATAACCCAACCATTGCTGCTGGAATTTCTAGGTCACGATAAGCATTTCCCAAGTTGCTGTACTTTAAAAAGAGCATATTAATAAATGTACACAGTAGTGGGATGGTCTGGGGCTACATTTTAAGACAGGCTTCTGAAGTATATATTTTATTAATCCTCTGTGTCATAACCAGAACATGGAGAACTGGACTATTACACGCTAATGGCCACAACATATATCCTTTAAAAAAGTTATGCCGCCTGGTCTGAAACACCAGGGAGGGGTGTATTTAATGCCTAACCAGCTCCTCTCTGCGGTACAAAGGTTTTCGGATCATGGGTGGTCTTTAAAAACTATTATTATACATTCACACTTCATTCTCGTTTCTTATTGGTCGACATTCACCAGTTAATTCTCAACGTCTGGAAGCCGTGACATTATTTCCGTAGAATGGCGTGAATTATTCGACGGAGCGGTCCAAAAAAATTATTGGACGGTGATGACGTAACCACCTCAAGACCCCGAAAATTACAAAACAGTAAAAATTGGCCTGCGGCAGTTTGAAAAGTTACTTGCACGACTCTAAGTGCAAATCTTTTCTTGCATCTATCGCTGTTTTGAATGTATAACATTGACCTCGGTCTGGATAATTCTTGACATCATCCTCAACCTCATCCAATAATTGTTCATTATGTCTTTTTAGATGTGCAGTGTGGTTATATTCAAAATACTTAAAAAATAAAATACTGACATACACAACATTATTGGATATAATTTCACAGAGTTTTTAAGCAACAAAACCTTACATCTAAATAAATCTTTTGACACAAATATGCCTGTCTTACGAATTTTTTGCTGGGCCTTGATTTTCATCCTTCGAATAATAAGGACCTCAAGATCTAGGATGTCAATTTGAATGATGCCGTCTTTGAAAATTTCAGCATTTAAAGAAACCACAGTTAACTGACCATCGTACTTGACACTTGTCGCTTGTTTTATGACTCCTAAAACCCTCCAGTTCTCCTAAAACGACTGTAGTCTCAGGTTGAGTTCAATCTAAAGTAACAGCTTTTTGCACCTCGTGAGCTGACGTCTTCCTTAAGACGTGAAAATCGTCTGGGTGACGTTGTATGTACAACGACAACGGTGTTGAGAACGCTCTCGAGAAAACAAATTATTCGTTCTCTTTTTTTTAGGAGAAGAATTGATTTATTTCGAAGGTCGTGTAATTGAAGTTGACTTCGTAGATCTTAAGGTCCCTAAAGCAAGAACTAGAACGTGTACATTAAAGCGCAATGTCCATTATTTGCCTCAACCTTAGCCTATCAAGACCCATTGAATAGTGCAAATCTTAAAGAGCTGACCGTTCATCATGACGATATATGTAATATATTATTTACCAAAATTGTAAGAGATAAACACCATCGCCTTTACAAATTGATATTAAACTGCAACGATCCGACGTATACGTTAAGGCACATACACCCTTTAATATACTCCGGTATAGAACGAACCGTACCGGTTTAAAAACACTTTTATCATGTCCTCGTCTATAGCTGCAAATAAATTTTAACGGTCCTCTTAAATTAAGCATTCGTAGATTTTAATAGATTTTAATTTATTAGTTTTAAATTTTCATTATTGGAAGTACAATGTTCCATATATAATTTGTATAATATTATAAGTATTGTAACAATAACTTTGTGGAAACATTTTTAAAATATGTAATTATCTTAGATAATAACACCTATCAACATTTGATTTTGTCCCTCGTGTTTCATGCATGACTTCACAGTACGGCGTAACTTACACTTAAGAGACGTTAATGTGATATTTTAAAATTCTGATATTTTAAGATCGGCTGAGCTTTTATAATTTTATAGAACAATTTGAGAAGGTCAAGTTGCCCAACAAAGAAATATAAGCTTTTATAATATTATAGAACAATTTGAGTAGGTCAAGTTGTTCAACAAAGAAATATGACACCTTTACGGCAGACCCACACACTGCGACAGTCAACTTGAAAAAATCGAATTAACCTGCACGGGATTGGAAGTCACAACGTTTTGGTTACTGTCCTCTACTGTACCAATTGAGCTATCGAGTCAATTGGTTTTCAATAAAATTTCCTCTTCATGTTACCCTGAGGATGACTCTTACCTAGAATTGAAACACAGCACATCCTCACTCGTAAGTGTTAAGTGGGTCGCAAGAATTCCCGTACAAGTTATATTGGTTCAACCAGATTACTAGCTCCAATTAGCTCGATAACCAGTTGATAAAACAGCAGCCCAGTAACCCAAATCTTGGTTCGAACCCTGTAAAGTAACCTCAAGTAGCCTTCTGGTATAATATGAAACCATTTGACAGTGACTGGGTTAAAGTTAGTTCATTAGTACAACAGCAGGATACTAACCGTTTCACTACATAAGATTAGTCTGCGAGAATAACTGACAAGGAAACGCAATATCAGTCAGCACAAAGTCGTATTCTAACCCAGACGTACGAATATACTTCAACATGCTTGTAAGTAGTGAGCAGTAATACCAAATGCTGGATAAACAGATTCACTACTTAAAGTTCCGTCTCATCGTTTTGCACCGAGCATTAGGGTGATTAAATTATCAACTAAAGCACGCGAGTTCTTACTACAAGCTTTACCCGATCATTTGAGTATTCGAAATTCGACCATATCACTCTTGCTGATACATATATACGTGAAAAAAAGCATTGGAAAAACATTTTTCTTCGACAGAGTCAAGACTGAAAGTTATAGCGTCGACCACATATTGCTCATTATTATAAAACATTCAAAAGCGAGCAGATATCTTAAGTTTGCTTGTTGAATCATTGGCCATTTGGTTCTACTAGTGCAGTTCTGATTGCTGAAACTTTCTACTGCCGTCGACAACTAGTTTGAACGCACACTGTAAAGCAACAAACTAACTATAATAACCTAAACTTTCCATGTACTCATTACTAACACGTTTACGTGTAAATAATGTAAGCTATTGAGTATATTTAGCTTTGGCGTCTCACTAAGTTAATATCGCGCATTGTCGTTTTCAAAAGACGATGGTAATGATTCAAATCTACGTTCACAATCTGACTACCTTATATTGAACCAAATCCACGTTCACTGTCTCAGTTAAATATAGCGCTGACTTTGTCGTTCTCATAACAGTTCTTGAATTGTAACTTCTCTGACGACTTCCTGTGAGTGTCATTGCCTTTAGTACAACAGTTCGCGAACAATTTCATCTTTAAGAATCTCAACTTCGTGTCCATTTGTCTATGAATAATATATATAATCAAAACTGTTACGGATTGAACATTCGTCCATCATTTCATAAGGTTTCTCAGAACGCTTGTTAAACCTATACAGTTCAGAAATTACGTTAAACTTCCACTCATCGACACAGAAATCTGATCAACTGTTAGAAGTGTCATTAGTAAACGATTCACAATCAATATCCGGCACGTACACAAAAAATGAACGTCTCTTACTCAGCAATAACGAAGTTAAACCAAACTTAACTGTGACTGGAAATTCTGCTGAAAATTATACCACAGTCGCCAATGACTTGACGTTTGAAGTAGATCCAACTGAACTCTTCATAGAAATGTGGAAATCACGTGAGATTGCTTACCAATGAGCGGTATTATATTAATGTGAACAAACTTTTTGGCTGTGATTTATGGGTAGGAATGTATATCTCCATAATACTTCTACTAATGCTTCGACAGAATCTAAATCAAACTTCAACTTGCGGGCAAGTGTTATTTAATTTTCAATTCTTTTCTGATCGTTTTATTCAGGGAATTAGTTTGACGAGGCGTCGCTAGACTCTAAGTTGAAAATATCGGGAAGGAAATTAAAATAGGTGCAAAATATTTGTCCCAGTTTGTTATCGGTCTCTCAATTGTAAATCATTATGTCGGTCGATTAACTTTATTCTAGTTCTAATGAGAACACGACGTTTGAGACAAATTAGTCAACTGACACCATTTTCAAAGGTGTAGATGCTACCTGTCGGATTTTTAAGCGTTACCTTTTTCTCTCGCTACTTCACAGACATTTGAATTCGTCCAACAAACCCACAGCACGTGGCGCGTTGCCCATTGCTTGGGTGTCTTAATCGCTCATGTCAATGGACAAAACTACAGGGTGTCCCCAAAAAAACGAAAACTATTGAAATCACTTATTGTTAAAATTTGAATGCCCTACGAAAAAGCTGAACGTAATGATGCGTAAAATATTGACAAGATGCATGTATTAAAATTTAGGTAAGAAAATCGCCTTGTAAAGTGCGCGATTTTTTGCCCGTGGGAATGTATAAAATTACTTATATCAAACATTTATGCACTCGTGGGGATCAACAGAGTGCTAAGGAATTCAAATTCTAACAATTAAATTGTTATTGGTGATTTCAATAGTTTTCGTTTTTTTTGGGACACCCTGTATATCTTGCGTCATATAGAATAAATGTTGAGTAATTTGTTTGAAGTTTTGTTCCTCCAAGTCAATGACCATCTAACTTCTATACTCCATGACCATTTCAAAGTATTCATGAACAAGATATTCTTGTACACCACTGGAATGAGGTCTAAAAATATTTACTCTTTCATGCTTTTTTACACCTTATGCTTTGTTTTCTTTTGTTTTTTCTTCGTCCTTTTACATCTTCGGTTGTTGCAATCTTTCATTGTACAACAACTGTATGCAAAAAAAGGTTGATTAGCAGAGTTCAAGTTTATCTACATAATTCATGAGATCCCTATCTATAATTAATATTTTTGAAGCCTGATATGTGTTAAGAGTGCCACAAACAATTGGTAAGGTTTTCAAATATTGCTTGTTTTAATGCCTGCCGCCATATAATTCGCTGTCTTGTAGTAAGCCCCACATTATAAGGACCTTATGTAAATCAGGCCCCCATGTTTCAGTGCTTAGTCGAATTGGAAACACTTCCACGGTGAGATTGTGGAGGAAAAGTAAGCCAACCACAAAAGCTTGTGGTTCACAATGGGCGCAAGTGGCACCAGAGAGCTACAGAAGAAGAGAAGAAGTCGTTTATTTTCTCTCACGATTGGCTCATCCCTGCTGTGCACATCTTTGTGTTTTCGTCGTAGGCGAACAAATTTTTCTTCGTGCATGTCATATCAGTCTAGTTTAGGTCAAATAATACTCCAAAATTAAAATTTGTTTACAAACAAATCTCTTTGAGTTAATAAAAAACACGGAAATATTTAGGCGTTTGTGTTCGGCGAACTGTCACTGTGGTGTCAGCAGGTGAGAGTATTTGGAGCAAGAACTGAAACGACAGATTTGTATTCGAAGCTTTTTGTTAATTTGGCAATGTACAAAATTCAATTGTAAAATTAAGGCATGAATTTGTGTGGTTGAAATTGATAGGGCATCTATAAAGGAGAACCAGATGCTTAAAGTAACTTAAACTGCGTAAATTAAAAAACCATGTGGTAAAGTAGTTATAAAAGAAGTAGTAGTCAGGGTACTCATGAAGAAGTCACGCAGACACACACAGAAAGAGACAGAGAGAGACAGAGAAACAGAAGACAGAGACCGAGAGACAAACAGAGACAGACAGAGACAGACAGAGACAGAGAGACAGAGAGACAGAGAGACCTAGACAGAAAGAGAGAGAGAGAGAACATTATTTAACAACGGTAGTTTCTATCAATGTTTACATTGGTTTTCAAGAAAACCGTTACTAGTATAAAATTTAACTATGTACAAATTTGTCATAAAAATAAAAAAATAAATAAATAAATAAATAAATGAAAAATTAAAAATAATGAGAGTTGATAAGTTTCTTAAAATTATTTACAGAAGATGCTTGTTTGATCATTGATGGTAATTGATTCCATAATACAGCACCGCTATACATTAAACTACGTTTTAAATACTCGGACTTAGGTACTGGAATCTTTACATTTACCTCAGACATTCGCAAATTATAATTGTGAGTCTGATTAACATGAGTAAACATTTCATTTAAATAATTTGGAGGAAAACCATTAATGATTTTGTACATTAAGGTGGCTTTTTGTTGCTTTCTCCTAGTTTCAAGATTGCACCAATTTAGATTCGATAAAATTTCATTCGAACTAATTTCATAACCTGATCTTGTTATGATTCGAGCAGCTCTATTTTGTAATTTTTGGAGCTTATTTTTTAAAACGGTGCCACAATTTCCCCACACCATACTACAATAATCGAAATGAGGAGTTACAAATGCATTGTATACAGATATCAACTGGGGTATTGATAATAAATTTCGCAAAACATGAAGCATCCTAAGCCCTTTTAGGGATAATTTCCTCATTTATATGACATTCCCAACTAAGTTTTTCATCCACTAAAACGCCGAGTAGTTTTGCCTTTGACACCCTTTTTAAAATATTACTAACAAGCCTAATATTTGGTTCAGGTACTAACTGCTTTAATCTATAACTAGAAGTTATAGTGATGAACTCAGTTTTAGTTTCATTAACAGAGAGCTTGTTTGCACAGAGCCACTCCTTCAAATTCTCGACATCATAATTTAATATATTTTCGAGCTCATCAACAGTTTCCGCAGTAGCTGTAATCTGTGTGTCATCAGCAAACATGCCAGGCGAAGTGAAATCTAAGCAGTTGGGAAGGTCATTGATATAGATCAGAAATAGAAGTGGTCCTAAGGTAGACCCTTGTGGGACACCTGTAGATAACGGTTTCATTTCGGATATAACCCCGTTACAGTACAACATTGAGATCTATCTGCTAAATATGAGGAAAACCATTTTAATGAAATTCCATTAACCCCATACATACTTAACTTATTCAATAGGATGTCGTCATCAACAGTGTCAAATGCCTTGCTTAGATCAAGAAGTATTACTCCATTAATGAAATCATTATCAATATTTTTGAATCATTTCTCGGTCGTTTGCAAAAGAGATGTAACAGTAGAATGTCCACATCAAAACCCTGACTGAAACTTACTTAAGATGTCATTTTTAGTGAAGTGTGAATAAAGTTGTTCAAAAACAAGTTTCTCAAATACTTTAGCCACAACAGGCAAAACAGAAATAGGCCAATAGTTGTTTGGATCATTTCTAGAATTTCCTTTATACACTGGAAACACTTTCGCATTCTTCCAGTTATCTGGGAAAATACCAGAAGGAATTGATTTATTAAAGATGTAACTCAAAGGTGACCTTATTACAGGACCAGCAAACTTAAGTATCCTGGTCGAAATTTTATCTAAACCAGATGCTTTGGGAACAAAAACGTGGCCAATAAATTTTTAACTGTTTCTGCTGTGATTACTGAAAATTCGAATTTAGATTTACTTGGTTTGACATAGCGAAAGAGAGAGAGAGAGAGAGAGAGAGAGAGAGAGAGAGAGAGAGAGAGAGAGAGGGAGAGAGAGAGAACTTTATTTGAAAACGGTAGTTCCTTCAATTTTACACAATTGCTTTCCAAGGAAGCCGTTTTAGAAAAAAGATAAAATTGAAAAAGTCAAAAACTTAAATTAATATATCTATTGACATATATAACTATTTAGTAACTATTTACAAATTATTTACAAACAATTTACATATCAAAGTCATAAGATTTTAAAGAGTTTTTGAAAATGTTTAAAGAAGATACAGATTTTATCGATGATGGTAAATTATTCCATAATACTGGACCACTGTATGCTAAACTGCGTTTTGAGTATTCGGTTCGAGGTAATGGAATTTTAAGATTTACATCCGAATTTCTCAAATTATAACCATGAGTCTCATTGACAAACAAAAACAATTCTTTTAAGTGATCAGGAGCATTACCATTTACAATTTTATACATCATATTGGCTTTTGTTTGGTTTCTCCTGGATTCTAGATTACACCAGTTTAATGAGTTAAGAATGGTGGTTGACCTAATATCATAGCTTAATCGAGTTATAATACGAGCAGCTCTATTTTGGAGTTTTTGAAGCTTGCTCTTTAAGACAGTGCCACAATTTCCCCAAATAAGACAACAGTAATCAAAATGGGGGGATATGAGTGCATTGTATACTTCGATTAAATTAGCTAATGGAAGGAGATCTCGTAATTGACGAAGCATCCTCAAACCCTTTAGAACTTTTGGAATAATTATTTCATTTACATGAGTATCCCAAAGAAGTTTGTCATCTACCATAACACCTAGCAACTTAGATTCTGTGACTCTTTTAATAGCTTCATTATCAAGTTTAATTTTAGGATCCGTTGTTATAATGTCGATAATTAGAAGCTATTGCAATAAACTCTGTTTTTGTAGAATTAGCAGATAGTTTATTTGCACAGAGCCATGTATGCAGATTTTTAAGATCGTAATTTAAAATATTTTGAAGATCACCTACAGTTTCAGCAGAAGCTGTAATTTGTGTATCATCTGCATACATACCAGGAGTGGTAGATGTCAAACAGTTTGGAAGGTCATTGATGTATAATAAAAATAATAGTGGACCTAAGATGGATCCCTAAGGAACTCCTGTAGTAATAGGTTTGAGTTCGGACTGAACACCATTGACCATACAACACTGATGCCTGTCATCTAGGTATGAAGTGAACCATTCTAACGAAGTGTTATTGATTCCATACAGACTCAATTTTTTTCAACAGAATTGTATGGTCAACAGTGTCAAAAGCTTTACTTAAGTCAATGAGAACTACTCCATTAATGTAGCCACAATCAATGTTTTTATACCAATTTTCAGTAGTTTGTAAGAGAGCAATGACAGTGGAGTTCTCAGACCTAAACCCCGATTGAAACTTACTTAGAATGTTATTTTCATTCAAGTAATGATATACTTGATTGAAAATAAGTTTTTCAAAAACTTTAGCTACAACTGGCAAAGGTAAAGGTAAAGTGGTTTTATTTATACTGGATAACCCTATCAGCTATCTGAGTTGGTCTCCCTAGAGGTCCAGTAAGGGCCTATCCTCATGGGTCCAGTGTTATCACGGGAGGAAACCGGAGGACCCGGAAAAAAACCTGCGATGCTTGGTAGAGTCAAACTGGGCAACACTCTTCTCACATGTGACCGAGGCAACTTTTAACAAGATTACTGCACGTGGCCGGAATCGAACTCTAGTTACAGTGGTGAGAGACACGTGCACTACCACTTTGCCACCAGCACCCTATAGGTCGATAGTTATTTGGATCATCCTTGGCATTACCCTTATGAGCCGGAAAGACCTTTGCATTTCTCCACCTATCAGGAAAAATTCCTGTTAGGATTGATTGATTAAATATAATGCTTAGAGGACCACTTATAACTGGAGCAGCAAGTCGCAGAATCTTGGCCGAAATCTTATCGAGACCAGAAGCTTTGCGGACAGACAGTGTAGAAAGCATATGCCGAATAACTGGAGAGGCAATTGTAGAAAATTCAAAACATGAATTGCTTTCTTTAACAAAAGTCTCTGGCGAGATGGAAGTGTGTGGGATATTTTCACTGATCTTACTACCTACTTTTGAAAAATGATCATTAAATATTTTAGATATTGAATGTGGATCAGTGACAACATTTTCACCAACATTTAGTTCCATCACTCCAGTGATCTTTGACTTTCGACCTAAAAGAGTATTAATTGCTCTCCAGGTATGCCAGCTGCTTTGGCTGTCATGATTTATTTCTTTTGTAAGATAATTTATTTTAGCTTTTTTAATTGCAGCATTAATCTGATTTCTTGCACGTTTGTGCGCTTCAAATGTGAACCTTGGTTTATTTAAAATTGATTTCTTTTTTAAATTATCTCTTTTGTACATCAATTTCTTAATTTCAGGAGTAAGCCAAGGTGAAGATTTATTTCTTATTCTCTTCCTTTTTAAGGGAGCATGAACATCTAATATCTTTATAATTATATTCTCCCAAACATGAACCATATCATTAGGATTCTCAAATTGTTCTAGGAGGTCCCATTGAGCATTTTGAAGGTCAGAGACAAACAATTGTGGATCAAAGTTTTTCATGTTTCGACTTTCAATTTATTTTGGTTAACTGTTAATTGTTTGAAATTTCCTGACACTATATATCAAGTAATGGTCACTTATACAGGTTTTAATAACACCTGTTTCTACCATGTTTTGAGGCTCATTGCTTAGCAAGTGATCAATCAGGGTTTTAGATCGGTCTGTCACTCTAGTATAGTCTGTGATCAACTGAGTAAATTGATAAGCCTCATAAAGAAACTTTGTAAAGGCACATAATGGATCAATTGAAGTTTCTGAAATATCACAATTGATATCTCCCACTATCAAAATTTCTTTACCCTCAGTGTCCACAGCTTTAAGGAAGTCTTCAAACTCTCTAAAAGCACTGACTGAAGATTGCGGTGGTCTATACCAAGTGGCAACAATAATTGGCCTGACATTTGGCTTGGAAATTTCAATTACTAACATCTCCAAATTAGTAGGCACTATGTCACCACGTAATTTGTAGTTAATACGATATTTGATATACAATGCATATAGAGAGAGAAAGAGAGAGACAGAGAGAGACAGAGAGAGACAGAGAGAGACAGAGAGAGACAGAGAGAGACAGAGAGAGACAGAGAGAGACAGAGAGAGACAGAGAGAGACAGAGAGAGACAGAGAGAGACAGAGAGAGACAGAGAGAGACAGAGAGAGACAGAGAGAGACAGAGAGAGACAGAGAGAGACAGAGAGAGACAGAGAGAGACAGAGAGAGAGGAATGCCTGGTGCAAAGTGAAATGCCTTGTACAAACACTGCACTATGTCTCGAGCTTCAACTTAAAATAATGCCATTCATGTTTCTATCACACCACAGAGACACTCAAGGAATTTTCTCTTAGTCAATAAAGGCACGACACGGTTATGATTTTCCTTCGTATTTTCCTTATGATGAGTTTTTGAAGTGAAATTTAAGAGTTAGTAGTGGAGAGAATTTTGAAATTGAAAATGCTATCAAACACCACTTTATAGCCCACGTGTATTTGGTTTGTGTCGAGGATTTTTGTTGGTATTTACAAAAGTTACAAGCTCTATCGAATAAGGTTTTCAGACAGTCCAAGAATGTGTAACACTTTCTACCCTCGACCGAGAACTGCATTCAAATTATCTGTGCAGCAACGCAGAAAAATGCAGAGCGGGTACCAGCCCATGTCAGTCGGCGTGGCAACAGTAGTTTAACCAATCGCATGGCTTGAATTTATTATTCTAATAAGAACGCCACCGAACAAAGCACACAAGATTTAAAGTTGTTAGCGTCTTAGTTCTTTTCTGCTCGGATTGGTTTTGCATTATTTTATCTGGCTAGCGCCAGGCGACTCTACTCAGTAAAGGTAGACATCTGAACAAGATAAAGTTAAATTAACCCATTGAACTCTAAAAAGACTGGAACAATACTAGTACACTGTATTTTGAAGCCAACATGGAGGCTGATAAGTAGGTCACTTTGCAGGTCACCCAGTCCCCTACGCGATAAAACATGCAACCTAATGCGAAAAACGTAACATAAGTTTCAGATTTTTTGACTGTTTTCTTTTTTAACCCTAGTACGTATAGGATAATGTTGGTAAGACTGCATATTTGTCAGAATTAGCTGTCAATAAATAGTAAAGGTTTAACGGAACTTTTCCCTATGCGCGTTTTTGACCTACATGGCTGTCCCCGTGTCGGCTTTTTTCAATTGTGAGGCCTGAAACAACGAGATATCGTTCCAATCTTTTTAGAGTTCAATGATTTAACCTGGGACGAAGCTACAGAATTTTTTTTGCACATATCTTCAAATTTATCCATGAATCCTTCTTATCAGCATCGAAATCATGTAAAACGCCACCAACGAAACAAGGAAACCGAGGTAAACTTGTTCCAATATGACGTCAATATGTAGTCACTTCACTTGCCATTGTGGATGGTTAGGTGCAAACATGAATGGCTGACGAGCTTTCAGCCCGTTTTTGTTATCCGGATTCGAGTGTACGCCACCAAAATAATAACGGCGCACCCAGGGTTTTTGTAAGAGAGGGCTAACATGTTAGATAGCATTTTGCTTGGGAGCTCTCAAGGAATACTCCCTCAGGAATATTTTATATTTTACAGTCTTTACAAGGCGAGTTTCATCATTATGAGTTGACAGTCCTTTTACATAACACACTGGTAAGGTGACGGAAAATTATTGTATGGCACACGTCGTTCGTGAGAAGTATCATACCCTCTACGATATACACTTTTAATTTTACGTTACTTTTCAATATTTTTCTTTCGTGGACGAAAATTGAAATCATTTTTGTGGCTGCAAAGGGATGGGCTTCAGTCCCATAAGGTCCCCCTTTTAGATGCGCTATTGCCAAGTAATCAACAGTTTAGAAATGTCCACCACCGTCTGCACCAATCACACCGAGGATTTCTGTGGAAAATTATTATTACAACTTAAGTTTGACGGGTGTTATAGGGTGTGGACATTTCCTCCTTGTTGAATACAAAGATGCTATTACTTTTTTAAGTGACACGTCATTAGTGTTTAGTTGTTGGGACACATTACTCCTAGACAGTTAAAACTCTTTGCCGAGGCTCGTCAGGACATGTAGCTCGATGACTTCTAGTACTGCGTAGGGTTAAGGCAAGCGAGAATGAAGTAAATTTACTTGGTAGCCGGTTTCACATAGATATTTTAAAAGAAAAAGGCTAGATTTCCAATGAAAAAATGAAATGTGATAAAACTGCAGAAGATTCAGTAACCTGCTTTTAGTGCATGCTGTCGTCATAACGAATAAATTTTATCCGTTCTTTACGAGTTGATCTTATAATAATATGTAAGATTGTGTATCTATTTCGTGACGTGGCATTTCGTTTTATTAACAGTTGCAGTACAAAATATGGATCAAGACATTTCTCTAATACCTGAACAGGACATGGTGTAGAACCTTCCTGATATGACGCAAGCGTACATTTGTGAGAAATTAGACGTTCGAATGCCCTTCGGAAATGATTACAGGGCTTTGGCGAATGAAATAGGGATGTCACCTCAACAAATAAAAAATGGCAATGGAAAAGAAGGAGAGGAGGTTTTAAATCCAATAGAGCAAATTTTACAATGGTGGGGATCAAAAAATGATGCTACTGTCAGGCGATTAGTGGAGATCTTACGTGAATTGAATCGTGAAGATGTTGTTGAGATTATTATGAAAGAATATCAACAATAGTAATATATTCTTCAATGTGCATTATGTTTCATTCTCCTTTAAAATATTAACTAATTCTCAGGGTCTACCTTGTATCCGTCAACTTTCGTAAAACTGTACCCAGCAAAGTTAAAATGAAGAATAAGAATAAGAATTTTTTTTCTTTTTGTTTTACTGCCCTTTTTCTTAAAAGTTATTGGTATTGCTCCCTGGACAGTCCCCGCACTGTAACCCTTGCCATTAACCTTTGGTTGAGACACCACGGGTATGTTTTTATCATGAATTTCGGCAATATAGCGACTTGTGAAATTGAGCTAAATTTATTACTTCCTAACATTTAAAACAAAATTTTTGCACGTGGAAACTCACGTGACAAGCCAGAAATATCGTCAGACACAGAAGGCAAAGGAGAGAGGTCAGATTAAAATATGCCTGTTGACAACGAAATTAACAGGAATACTGATAATCATACTGCTGAAGAATTTGAAAGAAATATTCCTTTAAAACGCGATTCCTATGGCTACACGCAGTTGATATCATCTCTTAAGTTATTGTAGAGATATATCCAAAATACTAAAGTATTTGAATAAGAAATTTGGAAGTTATTCAAGAAAGTGTAAGTTCAAGATGTCCGCCATATTTTGGTCACGAGGGAGACTGTAAAACTATACCCGAATTCAACAAGTTTCCATGTCCTAACAATCACAAACAATAGTGGAATCAGTAGCGTAACCCGAGGTTTCTATAAGGAAAGGGAGAATTAGGGCAAGGACATATGGTAGGATAAACAATCATATTAAGCGGTGGTACTTTGGTCACATTTTGGGACCACGCTTTTGATGGGCACCCCGTGATTGTTGGATATCAAATGACATCCTTGCTTTACTTTCGCAAGGAAAACACCGAACGCACAGAGAACTACAATGTGTTGAAAGAAATCTTGAAAACACCGTTGCTAAGCTGTGGGAAGTATTGCTGAATATTACTTCGAACGGTTGGACTGCGTAGATATTATCGGTAATTGTCTAATGTCATGAATAGAGTGAGCGATCTACTAAGTATCTAGTACCGTCTGGAATTTAAGAAATTCATAATTTCTTTAATTTGAAGGGTTTGACGTCATTATCCAAAAGGTATCTGCAACATTAGATTAGCCATCAGTTTAGTGAAATGCTTATTTTACTGTACATTTGCTTTGTGGACAATGAATTAAATGAAAGAATACAGGATATGATGGGAATCTGACGTGTCAAGCTAACAACTTCTTGCTGCACCATGCTCCAAATGTTGGTTGGTTTGTTTTTGTTCATTTTTCTGTCTGTTTCTGTCTCTTTTTCTATCTCTCTCTGTCTGCCTCTTTCTATCTGTGTGTCTGTATCTCTTTGTATCTCTCTTAATAGTTTCGTGTCATTAGAACTGTGTACTGGATAAGAATTTGTATCCATGGTGACACGGCTAACTATTCCAATATTAATGTTCATTTGGATAGTATCACTCAGAAAAACACGATGCTAAATGAAATTTTATATTTTAGAAGTGTGAGAGCTTGGAAATATCATGAGATGATAGATGAACGATCGTCAAGCTCTATCCTCAGAAAAACGATTTCTGAGTCCCAGAAAGACCGTCTCATCGGTCATCAGAAGGTTGCGGGTTCGATCCCCGACTGGGGCTCAGAAGCCGTTTTTCTGAGGATAGAGCTTGTCGATCGTTCATTTATCATTTCATGATATTTCCAAGCTCTCATACTTCTAACATATAAAATTTTATCTATATCATTATTAATATATAGTGGTTTTTCTTAGGTCGCATATATATGTCGAACTTGCACCTGGGCTCTCCATCGGAGTCTTGGTAGCTCAATGGTTAGACCATCTCACCGGTCATCAGAAGGTTTCGGTTTCGATCCCCGTCTGGGGCTCAGAAATTGTTTTTCTGAGGATAGAGCTCGACGATCGTTCATCTGTCATTTCACAATCCTAAATCTCGGCGAGGTACAGACTGCGAAAGCAATGTAGACGTGTTGATCGCCTCTGAGATAGGGATTTTATTCTCTTCGAAAGTATCATTAAATTTACGCGACGTTTGTTGAATCTGAAGTTAAGGGTTATGTGACCGAGTTAAAGAATATCAGGTTTGGGTTAACATCTTTATGGACAATCACGTTTATTTATGCACTGGCATTAGGACCTGTTATAGGGTCATGAACTGAGCACGATACAGGGTAAGAGAGAACCTTAACTGTTTCCGTTCTGAGACACGTTACCTTGTCGAGTAAAATCGTCTGGTATTAGCCAGTGTAAAATTTAAACTCGAATATGACCGAACAGAGAAAGATGATTAGTATTGTTTGCCTTAGTTTGAGCTACAATGCATTTGTGATAAAGCCAGTTGGAATTGATTTCCATGTTTACAACAAACTTTCAGTTCTATTGAATACATCATTTTCCAGTCACACACATTTAACTTTCGATGGAACATTCTAGCAGGCAACATCAGATTAGAACGACATTATTTTGTTTGAGTGGGATCAAAATGTTTTAATATATCATTTTATTTACAGATGAAACCGTTGCCAAAAAACCCGCCCAGGTTAGTAATGAACAGGCTGAAACAGGTGGGAAATTTTGTTGTTTAATAAGTTAGTAATGCTTTGATTAAAAAATTACGCCGAAATTTCAAATTCTTAAAGTGGCTTCAAGGCTAACTTTTAGCTACAGGGGAATTAGTATCTAACTATAATTTGACACGCATGTGTGGATAGTGATCTTGTCTAGTACTTATATTTTCGGTGTTCGTCTCAGTAAATTTCTTTAAAGTGCCTATGCCGTGTGCACGGGGATTTTATATATTTACATTCTTTGGATTTTTCCGATAAAAAATGTAGTATAACTTGCTTCTCGAAAATTTCATCTTCATGAACAGGCGTGTGTTTGACGTGGGGCATGTGTGGCAGTTTGCCACACGTGACAAAAATTTTACTCAAAAAAAATATACAAATTTTTAAAATTGCCAAAAAATTTTCAAAAATGCCGTAAAATTGTTGGGGGGTGGGTGGTGGGTATATTTCTCGATGGAACTTTGAAGCTAGTAGGCAGATTTACATACAAATTCGACAGATATGTTCAGTTGCTAAATATTGAATATAATTTGGTCACTTTCAAAACCTTCTCGGCTTCCCGGGTGAGCATGCGCACGGACCTCTAACGGCCAAGCCCCGAGAATACCGAGCCCAATGGTTCGACTTTTCCGACCAACTGGACAGAAATTTTACCTTGCCCCACGCGAGAAACAAACCAAACATGTGCCTGTTCATGGAGATTTTCAAGGTGAAAGTTTGTAATTTTGTAGTTTGGCCTAGAGCAAAAACGTTGGTAACAACTTACCGGAAATGATCTCAAAGTGGGAACGACTGAGAACAGTCGTAAGTCATTTAAATAGTGCAAGGTTAAGTTTCTGTTTGAAAAATTCGATTTTGGTTTCGAAGAATTGCTCAGGATAGTTCACAAACCTGCAGAAACGGTTTCAAGCATGTCTTGTTCCTCGAGTACGGATTATAGTCGAAAAGACTCAAGTTCACGAGGAATTGAAGATCAACAATATTTGTCTCACCTTAATAAGATTGTGAACAGGAATCCAATTTAACTCACACAGAAGTCTGACCTAGAGAATATTGATGGGCTGGTTTAAGAGAAGCCTTGTAGCCCTTTTTTGTAGTTTGAGAAGATCATCAAGAAGCCTGTTTTAGACGACATGCCGAACCTAATAGTCATTTGGGTCGACTCCAATATGTTTAGCTGACCATGTCTTAAGTTCTCCTGAATCGTGTGTGGGCTTGTACCATTCTGGAAACGTATACCATTAGAGAGACCGTTTATTCTGCACAATGTATGTGAATAAAAAGATCCTGTTGAACAGTGCTTTGGAAAAAAAGAATTTTTTGCAGGATTTTAGTCTGAGAATTTTTAATGATGTACATGTAAATAGGACAGTTTATAAATAATTTCGCCGCTGATCGTTCGTTTGAACCATCTTTAACCCTCAGGATGGATGCTGATGTCTGAAAGCTCGGTTTTTTCTTTTTTTTTAAAAATAAAATATTGCTGATTGAATACATACTTATTAAAACTATAAAAGAATTTTTATTCGATTCAGTTGAAAATAGCAAAATGCGCGGCTAACTACCGTTGACACCCGAATTAACTAACCGTGTTTAAAGATGGGCTCAACCAGTGAACTCAATTTCCATATCTGGAATGCAAACTCCCAGTCATTTGGCCGGATAAAAAGTGAAGCCAAGATGGCCGCCCATGGAGGGAAATTTTGTACGTCAGTTTCAGTCCCCAACGTCGTCCTGTACGTCAGTTCCAGTCTTTACACGACTTTAGTCATTAGTTTTTGTTTGGTTCGGCTTCAAAACATTCCCAACTATGGAAAAAATGTTCAAGACGAAATATTACTGAACCAATTTTACATAATCGGGTATTCAAAAGGATTTAAAAATCCTGTGTTGCGCAAGAAATGTGCTAAATTCTCGAAACATGGTAAACTAACGGTAAAAAATGGACGTGAACTTGGTAGTTTCCTAAAGTAATTTATCGAGACCGTTTTATGAGGTTTCTCGTTAGTTTGATAGTTTATTTTCTTGAAAAGTATAACTTGTCACTCGGTTTGACTTTGTCGAAATATATTTAAAGTTCTTAAACTCATTTTTGTCTTTGGAAGAAATATTTTGTGTGTATTTTCAAACAAAAGCCCCTCAAAAAAGTGTAAAAAGTCGTGAGGGAGACTAAAACCGACGTACAAGACCGTGTATGGGACTAAAAATGACGCACAAAATTACCCTCCATAGGAGGCCGTCTTGGGTCAACATTTCATTGGCTAGTTAGCATTCCAGATATGGAAATCAAGTTCACTGTGCTGAACCGACATTGGGCTTTTGCCAGTTTTGAATCTCATATCATTAGAAAGAGGGTTAAATTCGGCACAGCATATGCGAATTGGAAAAAATCCTATGAAATATCAACCAAAAAAGAAGTGTTTTTATTCGACTAAGTCGGATGTTGCAAATTTTACCGCTAATTACCGTGAATGTTCGATTTAACTATTTATGTTTAAAGTCTACTGAATTGCTTTTGGGGTTGTCCCAATATGAGATCTAGTACGAGTAGAAAAAGCGTGAAATTCTGCAGAACATAGGCGAGTTTACAAGAATTCTATATCCTTTTTAACAGCATTTGAGGTTTGGACTTGTGAATACTAAACTAATTTGGCTGTTAAATCAGAATAAAGCTTACTGTTAAGGTGACAAGTTTTCAAGATGGCGGAGTTTTAAGAATTGATAATGAAGTTCCTATTTATTGAGGGTTTATTCACTACAAGGGAATCGTTCTTCATTCAGTTTGATTGACAGAGTTCTGTGATCTTTTATTGAAGATAAAAATCGCCCTTAAGTGCTCCCGAACGTCGTTATTCTGAAACAATTATCAATTAAAGCTTTGTACGTATTGCAATATAAGGTAATGTGCACTTTAAAATAACTATACGTTAAAATAGCGAGTGATGATGTGATTATAGGTATATCTTATCGATCCGCTTATCAGGTTTGTTTTGAGACCTCAGTGGTCTTTGCAAGACAAGTATTTTGGTGAATATAACCGATTTTCAGATCGTCTGCCCAATCATCAGCCAGTTTCAATGAAGTAACATCAAGTCAACTTTGGGTTCTTCGTAAGATAGAAGACGCAATATCTCCGCTTTGTTTCATCATAGTCGTGGAAAAAAGCGAGCTCTTGGCAATACTCTAAAGGCTGTCAAGCGTTTGAGGACCATTACAAGAGTTTAAAAAAAATATACTAGGGTCTTTATTCGGTCTAACAACTTCTGAAAGACGTTAAAGAGCCTCTAATCAATCATCCTCTACAGTGGTCATGTTGAAATGTTTTCAGTTGCGTGACTATTAAGGTCAGAATTGACTGCATTTCACTCGAAGAGCAAAGATACCACGAAAGGAACTTGTCAATTAAATATATTTAGAGGAAACTTAAAGATGCAGTCCTACTGAATGTGATCGTTCCTTACTATATCTGAACTAGAGAAGAAAGAGGTTTTTACGACACAAAATGACGATTCGGGCAAAACAGACAGCGAAATTGGTCAAACCAATCACAGCTCATGATAGAAGCAGTTTCAAAAGATTGATAATTGAATAAAATAGAACGATTAGGAAAATTTTTGACCATGACTGCAAAAGCTGCTGTGTGATTCTGATAATGTCTATGTTCCCAGATACGACAAAGACACTAAATGTACATGCAAATACAATTATCGCGCAAGTACAACTGGGTGATCGGAAACAGCAACAGAACTGCAACAGAAAATTGTGATATCTTAGGATGATCAAATTCGTCGTCTAACCTAGTCGCTGTTGGTTGAACGCATCATTCTTTTTATTTTTGAAGGTACTGATAGCACGATATCCTTTCGTTTGCTTGAAAATTGAATTAATTGTTAACATAAAATTTCCCGTACTGATTTCTACATGTAAAAAACTAAAATAGAAAAAAAGATTTCGGACTATACAGTCATCTTCAGGTGTATAGTCGCATACGTTTGTGTTTTTAATTCGTTCCCAGCGAGAGCTCTTCCCTTTTACGAGTAAAATCGTCTGGTGTTAGCCAGAGTAACAATACAAGTCTTATCCCTCCGGTAAGAAGTTAAACTTTACCACTCTTTTTATATGTAGACCCGAATGATCGTTAACCACATTGAAAAATAATTTGATGACCACTTTTGCTTTTTTCTGTTCAACTGCAAGTCGTGATTTCATGTTTGACTAATGCCTACACAAGATCAGACAGTTACTACGAAGAAATTCCACATGCTCGTAAACTGAAGAAAACAATTATACAGATTCACTTTGAAGAAATTAGCAGTTCACCAACCGGTATCACCCACATCCTTGCAAAACTGGCTTACATACGTTTTTATGGGTCCGATCGAAAGTTTGACGATATTTTAAGCAGTATTAGAAGATATCTGTAGGTTTGCTGACTTGGAAATAACAACAACGCAAACTTTTTAGTTTCATAAAGATGCATCTCAAGGTATACCGCCACAACGTTTAAATAACATTAGATAATGACTGTACATTCATTTGAAGAGAAATTTCTTTCCCATTGTTTTCAAAAGATTCAAGGTTCCACGAGATCAGGACAATCAGCATACGATAATCATATCATAATAAATATTTGATGAAAAAATAAAAAGGCTAATAAGAATTTACTGTGTACAATCTAGGGGTTTTGGTCTTATTTAATATCACGGGCATTCACGCGTTATTACGGAAGGTTAGGGTTACCACAATTTCTCATACGTTTTACCAGATTTAAGAATCATCAACGATTCCCAGTATGTGGCATATGAGCGTGAAATTTCATCATTTGATGATGTGTTGTTGTTGCGTCATTATGATATCATCGTAAACCGACAAATTCTATAATTTTCGTGGATTATCTCGCACACTCCACACCGAAGGCCTGAGAGGGGCGAACATACTAATCTTGGCACGTTTGGGGTGTATTTACCTGGGTATTATAGGAAGAAAATCTCGATAATAGATTCTAGAGACACAACGATGGCGACAAAGATTGTGAGCAAGACAGCAGAAGAACGGCAGGTTACATTGGCCATGAGTAATGTCTTTACGAGAAAATAAAGGAGAACGAGAAGTTAGATTTCTGGACATGAGACGTTAGAAGTAAGGCAAAAAGTAGGATACGCGCGAACGAGCTCATATCGGCGACACACATGGACATGATGGAACGCCATTTGCACAAAAATGATTCAAGTCATAGTCATGGTTTAATATAATGCAAAGACCGTTACAGGGGGTGGATACAGGAATTTTTTAAGGGGGGTTGACAATAAGATGCATCACCGTTGAACACCACATTTTATAGTTGCAGAGTGGGGTATTTTTTGACAAGCCTTGCTTATCAATAAACTGGCTGTTACAATTTATGCTCATTTTTCACACAAAAAACTGTTGACAACACGTGATTATGTGATTATAATTGAGATTATGAAAAATTGTATTATTATTATAAGACTTTATTTAATGAGGTAATATTTGCCAGTTTACACTGATGAACTCATGGCCCTCAAAATAAGATACTTCGTATGTATGAACACATGATAAATATAAACATTTGAAATATCAGTAAAACATTGACAATGAGTAGAAATTCAATTATGAAATATAAATCTAAATAATTATAAAATCAATACAAGTAAATTATCTCATGTGAAATAATATAAATAATTTTAAAATCAGGGACCGCGAAAGCTGGGGGGGGCTGTGGGGGCTTTAGCCCCCCACTTTTTCCCAGAACATCTGTTTGACAAGTGTCGACCGATTGCCGAGTCACAATTAATCGTTTGAGCAGAGAAACATTGCCTTTTCGGTTGATTTCTTAATGGTACGGTCTTGTTTCGTATAACACTTGGCACATGTTGCTTGATCCTTTCACTTAACCGTCGAGTTGTTCTACCTACATAGTGAGAACCACACTCGCATTTTAGTTTACGATTTAAATATCCGATAAACATATCCGATATTTGAGGGACCAGATGATAGTATTTGAGTTGCTCCTGTTAATATAACCAGTGTTTTGTGACTTCTGAGTAATCATTAAGATAAGAAGCGTTCGCAACCGTCTCAGAAATATTGAATTTAATTTTTTCAGGGTGTCATGTTATTGCCCCCAGTCAGCCCCCCACTCAAAATATCGTTCTGCGGTTCCTGAAAATTAAACATGTTGTCAAATAGTTAATTAAATTACAATATTAAAAGGCATTATTTATTTTCGTCTATTTAACCAGAAAATATTTACGTATGGCCAAATTAAACGAACTGTAAGAGTTCTTTTTCCCAATGTCTACAGGAATACTGTTCCACAATCTTGTGTTGGTATCCTCAAAGGTTCTTCCCCCTTCAGTCTTACTTTTAAATTTAGGACAAACTAAACTTAAAGATGCATTCCTGATTGACCTCGTATGTAAATCTGCATTACTTTTCAGGATATCATCAGTATAATCAGGAACAGCACCATTGATTCTCTTATATATTAGACAACATTTACGTATTGCAGTTTCATCTCTGATTAGTGATCAGTTCAGTTTTTTAAATATTACACTACTTCTTTCCTTCATGTGCGCACCAAGGATCATGAGGGCGGCTGTTTTCTGCAATTTGAATATTTTGTCAATACTTTCGTTTGAACAAGAGTCCCGAACCGTGCTGCCATGTAACATTTTTGATTTAACCATGGAGTTATAAAAGAGCTTCCGTTCCTTAATTGGAAGGTTCCTTTTTATACTCTTAAGTACACCAATTCTTTGGGCTACCTTTTTGCTTAATTCATCAATATGGTCATCAAAAGTTAAGTTAGTGTCAATTCGAACTCCCAGGACAACTTTTCAGACGTTACTTGTTCAATACAGTTATTTAGCACGTGGAGGGTAGAACTCTTATCTTCCAACTTTTTATCCAATCGACGACCGGTGACGAGCATGGACTTAGTTTTGGAGGTATTAATAACTATTTTGTTGTTGGAGGACCATGTGAGAACTTGGTTGAGATCTTTCTGTAGAATATTCTTTACAGTGGTAGAAGCCAACGAAGCTGATGTGCTTAGTTGTACCGTCGGCATAAATATCTACACTCGATCTTTTAACGAGGCAGGGCATATCATTTATAAAGACCAAGAACAGAAGCGGCCCAAGGATCGAGCCTCGAGGCACGCCATGAGTTATAACTTTGGCAGTTGAGTTGAAATCCCCTAGATTTACAAACTGGCGACGATCTTTAGGTAGTCTTCCAGTAAAGTGAGATTCGTTGACGAGATACCATAAGATTCAAGCTTGGCCACTAGGAACTTATGATCTATAAGATCAAAACCTTTTCTGTAGTCGATAAATACCAAGCCATTAATATGATCATTCTCAAAGTTCCCCAGCAGTTGGTCAACTAGTCTAATAAGGGCGCTTTCTGTTGAGTGCGTCTTGCGGAAATCAGACTGGAGGTTATATAGAAGGTTGTTTTCATTTAAGTGGCTATACAAAGCAATATGTCTATGCTTCTCGAAAATCTTTGAAAGCAATGGTAACATAGAAATTGGACGGTAGTTACACATGTCCTCCTTACAACCTTTGCTTTTGTATATAGCAACTACCTTGGCTAGCTTCCAAGCTGATGAAATACAACTGTCATCTATACAGTAGTTAATTAGTCTTGCTAATGAAGATGAGATAGCTGGAGTAGCAGCCTTTAGGATTCTTGTACTAATACCATCGGCGCCGGTTGCCTTCTGCATCGGCATAGACTTGATATCCTTTTCAATTTGGGAACTATTTATATGTGGAATGACCAGTACAGCCTTTCTGGAACAAATGTGATGACTGTTTAAGCAATCAATAGTCGAGGACAATGAATCGAAAAGATCACGTGGTTGATTAACAAAAAACAAGTTAAGGAACTCCGCAATTTCTTGTTTGTCAGTATGGGAAACGCCATTCTTATCTTTGAGAGAGCTGATGTTTACATGTTTATTTATGTTGTCCCTCGAAAGCGTTTTAATTAGATTCCAGAGTTCTTTAGGGTCTTGCCTGTTTTGTTTTACTTTCTCTCTGAAGTATTCTTCGTTGGATTGGCGAATTGTTTTGGTAACTTTGTTCTTGGATTTCTTGTACCTGGTCCAATCATCAGTATTTTGAGTTCTTTTGGCCCTCTTCAATAAATTGTTTCTTTCTGCAATTTTTCCATTTATATCACTGTTAAACCAAACAGGTTGACGTTGCCTCTATATTCTTTTATGCTTTAAAGTAAATGGTTTGAACCTGGGAGAATCGTGGCATGTTTGTGGAGATTGATTGTCCAGATTAGTGTAGTCTTGAGAAAGACTGTTGGTGGAAGTGACTGACGTTTCGACAGCCTTAGTGGTGGTCATCTTCAGAGTCAAAAGGAGAGTAAATGTCAGGTTCGCCGGTATTTGTATCTGGTTCGTGCGTCATAAGTGGGCAGTCGTATGAGTCATGGAGGTGTGATAGTTTGTGAAGCAGTGGGTGTGGTTGTGTTGGCTTTAATTATCAGTTTGTCGAAGTGTTAGTTGTTCGCACGTTTGAATTTGTGAATTAGTCGTTTGTAAGGTCCCGGTAATTGTTGTGATCGGTTTAATGGTGTTTGTTCTAAGTTCGTATACCAGCTTTCCAGTGTGAGTCGCTGTTCGTAGTTGGTGCTGTAAGTAATGCATTTTGCCGATTCCCAGTCAATGTTGTGTTTGGTTTGTCGGTGGTGTTCGGCAATGTGGTTGGTTTTGTCTCCGTTTTTTGTCGATCGTTTGTATTCTGTGAGTCGTATATTTAAGTTTCTGCTAGTCTCAGCTATATAGGTGGCTTGGCAATCGGAGCAATTAATTTTGTAAACTGTACCTTGTCTTTCGTGTGGTTGTTCTCTGTCCTTAACGTTAGTCAGTACATGTCGTAAAGTTGTGACCAGTTTGTGCGCTACTCGTATGTTGTATGGTCGTGAGATACACGAGATAATCTCAGACGTACCTTGTAGGTAGGGTATCGTTGCTGCAGTTGTTGTCGGACTGTTGTTTTCGTTGCGTTCATTGTCTTTGTAAGTATTAAGTTTGACGAAGTCAGAGTTATAGTTGTTTTTGTAAAAAACGCGTTGTAAGTAGTAATTTTCTTGGCGTAGAGCGTCGGGTGAGTCACAAATGAGTTCTGCGCTTCTCGTCAATGTTTGGATGGTGGTAGCTTTGTGTGAGGTTGGATTGTATGATGACTGGTCGAGTAGCCTGGCAGTATGCGTTGGTTTCCTGTAGACAGTGGTCTGTAGTTTGTTATTGTCACGACTTAACAAACAGTCTAAGAAAGGAATAGTTCCGTCTTCTTCAATCCCTTTGGTAAATTGTATATGACTGTTCTGTTCGTTAATGTGGTTGTGAAACTCGTCAATCGCGTCTTCGGGTAGTGCAGTAATCGTGTCGTCAAAGTAACGAAACCAAAAAGCTAACGTGTGTTTGTAAGTTGCAAGAGTTCGTTCCTCTATGGATTGCATCACAATTTCAGCAACCAAAACAGAAACGGATGAGCCCATTGGGTGAGCCCAGAAACGGGTGAGGTCATCAACGAATTTACTGACGTACTTCCTTTACCTACAGAAGATATCGTGGAACTACTGGAACTTTGCTTCACATCAACTTACTTTCAATACAACGGTAAACACTACAACAGTTACATGGCACAGCAATGGGTCACCCGTTTCTGTTGTGGTTGCTGAGATCTTCAATAATTCCTGAAAGGATCTTGAACTACGCATCGTAAAGGTTACCGATATCATTGAATATAAACGTAGTGTCCCATGAGGTTTCACTAAAAGGCTGAACGAAGGCTTGCACATCAAGGTGTTTAAAGTCTCTGTAGGTGAAAGATCGATGATTTGATAGCTCTTTAGTGTCGTTTTTATGGTATTTCCTAAGAACAATTGTTGGAAGGTGATCAGATAAGCCAATGATTTTGGCTTCTACTGCAATAATTCTGTCGGGATGAGTTATCCAGACATGATCCAAATAAGGTCTGAGACGACACTACGATGGGGAACCGACCGATTTGTCCCGCAGTGACTTTGAACGATCTAAGGCCTGTTAGCAGGGTTTTGAGAGACTTGGGAAATTTTTGAAATGCTCGGGAAATCCCCGATCGATTTGTCCCGCAATGACCTTGAACGGCCTTAAGGTCAGTTAGCAGGGTTTTGAGAGACTTGGGAAAATTGGAATAGCCAGGTTTTGGAAGACTTAGGACAGAAAATCAAAATACGGTGGGAAAAACACACTTGGACTATGGATTTGAAGAACCATGAATCGGAAAGCCTAATGGTGTAGAAATGGATTTCTATATGACTTCATGAGGAAGAAAAAAGGGGGTTGGTGAAGCGAATTTCAGTTACCACTTATAAAGACCCAAAAACAAGATTTACATGAGGAATTAAAAACATAACACCATAAAGTTAAACCATATGGTCATTTTCAATGTATGGAGGCCGGCACATCTGTGCCGTGACGTCACTACGATGAGCTGCAGAGGGATTTGTCCCGCAGTGACTTGGAACGACCTTAACGCCATTTAGCAGGGTTTTGAGAGACTTGGGAAATCCCCGACCGATTTGTCCCGCAGTGACTTTGAACGACCTTAAGGTCAGTTAGCAGGGTTTTGAGGCTTGGGAAATCCAATAGTTGGGAAATGTGTTTTGAAGAACCATGAAGCGGAAAGCCTACAGCTTGTAAAAACTTTTAAATCCCATATGGTGGAATCCATATGGCATCTTCATAAGAAGGAAAAATGGGGGTAGGTGAAGCGAATTTTCAGCTACCATTCATAAGAAGGAAAGATGGTAAAAACTTTTAAATCTCATATAGTGGAATCCATATGGCATCTTCAATCAATTAGCTATTAGTATAATCTTTCTCACTACTTTCATCCTGTTATTTGGTTTTATGACCATATACATGCTTTGCAGTAGTAATTCCCCCTGAAAGAAACCCAATGAATGGAATATAAGGAGAAATTTTTTCTACAATTGAGTTTACATCTCTTTTTAACAATTCGTCTTTTTCTAACTCTTTGTATAATTCTTCAGGAGACTCAACAGCATCGAAGCCACCCAAAGTGCTACAGAATTTGGAAATTACCATATCAGTTATAAACACATAAGCTTTTTGCATTCTTTTTCTTTCATATTCAGTGTGTAGTTTATTGATGACCATATGACTGGCCTTTTTAATGTATGCAACAGATTTATCCAAGTCACCATCTTCTGCTAGTTTCAAAAGTTCATCTCTCTTTTTTTTCCAAATCATTGTTATCGTTTTGTGGTTCAACTTTTTTAGGTTTAACTTTTTCAGATTTTCCATAAGAATTATCATCACCAAATATATTATTTATTTCCTCATTGAAACAATTTTCTGCTGTTGATATTTCTTCAACTACCTCATCAACGGTTTCAGATTTTGGATTCCTGCGTTTAGGCATTCTGTATATATTGACATATATTTTATTTTTGCAGATTAACAATTTTATAATCGTACGGGTAGCGTAAATTGATTTCCAGAGTTGCGTGTTTAGTTTTCTTTAGTTTTTCTATTATGGATTTTCTATCACTTTTACTACTTATGACATAAATACCTTCGAAAGATTACATTCATATCGTCCTTATCTGGATTATAAAAAGCAATGACTTTCGCTACATTGTCCCTATAAGGTTTCGATATACTTGTTAATTGCTGGGTTATAACTATTGTGGACAACTCATAATGTCTAGCTGAGAAAGCCAATTTGACTAACTCACTAGTTCTATTTTTGACATCCTGACTACTTGCACAATCGGCCAACATAATCAAACTATTGGTTCCTTTAAAGATTTCCTGTACAATATGTAGTATTTTGTCTACTTTGTCCTGATCACACTCTATGGAGAACAAATCAGAGTCATTTATATACTTCCACTCTTGATAAGTTTTATTCCATGAGAATGAAGGGCAGATTAAAATCATATAGTCAAAATGTTTCTTATAATGTTCTTCCAACATATTTAACAAATAAAAGGTCTTACCACAGTTGGTCATACCACAAATAACCATGTTAAAAAGAGTTTCCATCTGTATATATTACAGTATAATTAGTACTGGATACTCTGGATATCATTGTTTATGAAATTTACCAGTGCATCAGACACAACAAAGATATTACAGTAGATATTACCAGTATGAGAAGTCTTTTTCATCTCCAGTAGGATACCATTTTTGGTGTTCACAATCTTTTTACCATGACCGGTCTTTTGCATCTCTTCATTTGACCTCAAATCGATTACAAGAGCAAACTTATCCTTGTAGAATTTCTGTGGTGTCATGAAATCATCTTTTCCCATTTTGTTTCCCAGAAGTCTTTTAGCCTCATCGTAGAACCGTTCTTTTGGGATTCCTTGTGAGTAGACCTCATTTGGTGCACCTTCAATGATTACTTTTACTTTTGTGATATTAGGGTATATGAACTCCTCACTATCTGATTGTCTTTCTAAGTTAACTTGTGTTTGCTAGAACAGTATGTTAACTCTGGTTCCTATAGGGCAAATAATCCACAAAGAATGACAATAATAGACAAACCATGCGGACCTGTTCGAGATCATGCGTGCGGTCTAATTTGGAGTTATTTTAGTTACAGTCGAGAAGCAGTAAGATAAAAGAAAAAGTCGCTTCGCGCAATAAAATTCGATTAGTGAAAAAGACCTTTAAGTCCCTAGACATCCCTTTTGTCTTCTAGATATGATAAAGTATAGTAAAACTTACCTAACCAATTTAGTATATTGTGCCTTCGGTTCTCGTTCTCCAATGATGTCATTAGTCACTGACGCGCAAAGAACTCTGGGCACACACATTGATTCCAGGCTGCCGGATGTCCGTTCTTGCTCGCCGCACGGCACGTTGGCGGCACAGAGTAAATAATCAACCAGAGGTCCAACTCGCGTGAAAATTTGTCCCAAATTTTTTATGCGCATGCGCTGGCCGCCATGTTCCTGGCAAGTTCCCCCGGCAGTTTTGACCTCATACGAATTTTTGCCACTTATATGTAAACAAAGTGAAGTTTGATTGTAGTACTAAACTAGTACATTGAAATTAGGTTTTCAAACCTACCGAGGAGTATTTGTTCAGTGAGCTTACAAAATAAAATTTACTCCACAATTTACAAATATCGTACGAACGTGTTGACAACGCTCGATGGATTTAAACACGTGCTGAATTCTTGTTAATCTTACCACGATTTTAAACAAGTCAAAAACTGTTAAAAGATCAAGTGGTATACATTTGCTTATCAGCAATTGTTTCGCTTGCCTCTTCTGGCCTTGCGGTAACATTTAAGGTTGACGAAGACGGTAAAACCACTTCAATTACACTCGGCGAGCGCTAGACCACTTACTTAGAGGACAGTGGGCTTGACGCTTGCCAGGAACATGGAATTAATGAAATTAATGAATGCGTTTGAATAAATGAGATGCGCGCACTGATCTGAAAAATAGAACTGGATAGAGCAACCCTGGGTTGGGGTGCGGGAGAAAATGAAGCCCGCAAAATTCAATCTGCGCCATATTGGAGTGACCACTTTCTCAATAACGTTGTTGTAAGGCTATTATGAAAATGAGGAAACTCGTACGTGGGGCTGTAGTAAACGAAGAAAAAATGTGAAAGGAAACGACAACACATCCCAAAGTGATAGTGAGGGATCTGACGATGAAGAATCCAGGTTAGAAAGAAAATTTTCACGAACATTTCACTGGTAAGTATGGGTGTCATTACCGTCAAAACTATTATATTTCGTTATTATCTACCGGTTCATTATTATACAGTTTTTCGTTATTATTATTCCCAAGTTCATCATGATCATGCAATGTCTAGTTATTAATTTGCATTTCTTTGTTATTATTATACATTGCTTTGTTAGTATTATGCACTGTTGATTTGTTATTATTATGCGCTGTTTTTTTATCATAAAGCATTGGCTTGTATTGGTACACACAGTTCCGTTATTATTGTGCAATGTTTCATTATTTGTACCGATTTGTTATTATTAGGCACTGTTTCAGTATTATTTTGCAATATTTCGATATTATCATGCACTGTGGCATTATTATGCAGTGTTGTACTATTATCATCACCTAGCAAAATTTCATGTGCGTGAGTAGCTGGTACATTGAACAGGGCAGAAAGACAAACGAACATGCTGACAGATTTCACTGCCGAGTTAAAAGACGTAATAAGTATGCAGTTAGTAATAAGTATACGAATAAAAGTATGCAGTTAGCAAGGAACAGCTCGCAATGCTTGTAAAAGCCTGGTTTAGTATCCGTTCAATTTCAGAGCTACTTCATGTGAGTTCATGGACTGTAAAACGACAAATGCAAGAATACGGTCTTTCAGTGCATTCCCTTTACACAGAAATACAAAATAATCAGATGACATACTGAGAGCAACTAAAAGAACAAATCCAAAATGTGGATTAAAAATGTTGATGGGACATCTTGGCTCAAGGGGTATATTCATCATCAGACATCATATGAGAGAAGCTTTTTCATGAGTTGATCCCCAGGGAGTGGCTAATTGATGGTGCACGGTAATTAAATGATGTATATACAATGGAACAAGGCCACTTGGACTCTGGCATTTTGATGGCAATCATAAACTTGTCAAATGGTGTTTTGTTGTTCACGGGTGTGAGGATGGCTTCACACCTGTGTATTTACCCTGCAATGCTAACAATGAAGCTGCCACAGTATTCTAAAATTTCATAAAAGTAGTATAAAACTGGGGATTGCCCTCCAGAACCAGGTGTGATGTTGTTAGGGAACTGAAAATGTGGATGTTGTCAAGAATAAGTTAAACACTTGTGGTCCAGGTAAGGGGTCAGCTCTTGTGGGTAAGAGCATGCACAATCAACAAATTGAGCACCTCTGGTGGGATGTATTTAAGGATGTTTTAAACACTTGCCACAATCTGTTTTCATTAATGGAGGATCTGAATATCTTGGAGTATTAAGCAGAGAATGACTTATAGTGCTTACATTATGCATTCCTTCATCACATAAACCATTGTTTGGATGAATGGTCTGCTGCCTGGTTGAGACATCCCATGTCTACAGCAAACAACTATGCACCCTTCGGCTTTGGGTTCAAGGTTCATTGATGACATCTCAAGAAGGTACCAATCCTACTGAAGTAACTGACAAGTATGGTATTGACTGGGATAGACCTATCCCACTTGATGACAGTTCAGTAGACATTCCACCAACTAGTCCTGCTTTAACAAGTGAACAACTTACCCAGTTTGAGGAAAGAACTATGGCACTTCAAGAATCAACATTAACAGAAGACAAACTTAAACTTTACAAACTCGCTAAAAAATATCTTCACCCTTAGTTAAATGTCAAATTCATGGCACCCCTCTGAATGAGCTACTTTTCTCACAAACCAAAATGCAACATCAGTTAGAACAAGGTGGTTGGTTGCTTTTATTGTGTATATTTGAATTGAACTTGTACAATTCGTTTTATAGATCAACAGCAAAACAGTTTCAGCACAACTCTAAACACAACTGCATTGAAAAATTAAAATTACTTCATATAACTAAACCTTTAGACACCTTTAAATGGCAAGTGTTATCAAAGCAAAATTAGCCTCAAATACTATCAATATCTATTTTAATGGTATATTTCTTTAAAAATTGCTAAAGCAATGGCATTAAAACATTATATTGAAAATACGTGCAAAGTACAAAGATTTTTTACAAAATGTAATTCTTATCCTGAGAAACATTTTCCTGTTTCAAATGACTGTGTAGAGCAGTTCATTTAAAGGTTCATCAAAGTTTAAAAATCCAAATGTCAATGAAACAAGCATAACTGAAACAGCCACCTGTGAATTGTGGTAAAACTGTTAATAAATTACTTAGGCATACTGGAGACCAGTTAAACAAATTACATGTCAGAGTACAGCCCAGGAATATTCAATTGGCTGCTTCCTGTCTAGATGTGGCCCATGAAACCTTGAATCTATCAAAATTTTGTGGCTTGGGAACGCCAAACAACCACGGCCTTTTCCATCCATAAAACCGGGCACTGTAAAAGAAAAAATCTCTGGCCTCCACAGTACGTAGACTATGCAGTAGATCTCGAAGTGCAGTACACGCCACCAACACGATCACTCGTTGCTCAATAGTCGATTATTTATCACGGGAAAATCAGTAATTTTAAAGAAAATTGGACAATTTTAAAGACTGTTGTCTCTCCTCGGCATGTTTTCACTTAACACTTGACAATTATACGCCAAGAACCTACACACGTTGAAAGTTCTCCTCCAATTTCTTCGATGTAACCTACACAAAATATACGGCGCACGTTGAAAAGTGGTCACTCCAATATGGCCGCCACAGCTGACTTCCGGCACAGGATAAGAAGCTGACCAGAAGTCTCACTCGGGGGTGCAATGTGCCCTCGTTTTCCAGTGCGCATGTCCTGGATCTGCCATGTTGGCAGCCAGATAACTCCAGTCAGGGAACAAGGAACATAATGGCGAAAAACCAGCTTGGATCACTAAAACGACTTTATCTGGAAAAGTATTTGGACGATTTCCGTTTTACTTTGATATGTCCCAGAGGGAAGGTAAAAGATTAATTTTATCATAATTAAAAGGCGTATAAATAAATTTTCCGTGACATATTCATTTAGTTAGGAGTGGTCATTTGTTCGCTTACTTGTTTACTCGTATTTCACACTCGAAATCGGCTTCCAGCACACTCGTGCCCTAATTAATTTCAGTTTTTACGTGTTTATTGTAGCTATATTTTCGTGCTGATACCAAATCTAGCTTGCTGATTGCGTGTCACCTTGGTTTTAGTTTTTAAAATCAAAGAAAGATATGCTTTGAGCCTTCGTACACATACGATTTTGTATTTCTTGCCTAAAGACAGACAAAAATGTGCCTCAAAATGTTTACCGCTCCGCAGACTTCAATGCACATTTAAACTTCACAATTGATTTGTGGAAGGAGTAATTTTTAGATTGAACTTTAAATGTGAAAGCGACTAATTTAGATAGCATTTTACATGTAATACCTTGGCTCATCCTTGTCTTAAACCAATTTGAACGTCAAACTGGTACTCGTGTCTTGTCTTCACTTCAACCGAGGATTATAAATAGAATTATTCAGAAAAAACGTATGGCATTGATTTGTTGTCATTGTAATTTTTAGTTGATAACTCTGGTCTGGTGTTTTGAACCTCTCCATGAGGAGGCTGCTTGAAAGAAGCAAGGTTTATGCACTGAAGAAAGGGATGGCAATACAAATTACATATTGCAATATTCAATTTAAAAAGTCGTCACAGTTCTTTAAACATGAAATTCAATGATTGTGTAAGTCCATATTGATTTTCAGTAGATTGTAACAAACTTGAACATGCATTATTAAAGGCATCTGTAGTGATCTACTGCATGCTTGCCAATGTGATTCCAATAATTCTTAAAAATATCTAGTGTATGCCTTCCTGTAGCATGGCAGGGGCTTGAATGATTTCAATGTTGTGTGGAAATTGTGAACTTAGATAGGTATCCACTTCTCCGTCATTGCTGCGCATGCAAAACATGTTATATGCAAGATCTGAATCAGTATAAGAAAAATTAATTTGAAAGTGGCCTATCAGCTTTTCATGTGAAGCTATCCTGTGAGTTTGTTTTCACATCTTTTTGTGATTATGCCTTCAAGTAGATTTATATGTAAAATTCTACAAAAATAAAGCTAGGTAGTAAAAATGAATGAAGAACCGGGCTGGTCATTAGAATAATGAAAAAATGACCCACTGTACTGTAGCTACAACACCTGGATGTACAGTATTTCTGCTGCAGTTTCTGCACAGAAATAACTGCTCACTTTACTAAAGATTGACAATTTCTTCTTCATAAGAAAGGACAGGCACAAGAACTCAGGCAGGACATCATTGGTAACAAGTGCTACATGTAATCAGCATTATGGAGGGAAAATTTACATATTAAAAGAAAAGTAAAAAGGAAGAGATTCAGGTTAATTCATTGTAGCCACAGTATATTGTTTTTTTAAATCAGCTTTTTTGTTTAACAAAATATATAACAATAACTAAACTTTGCAGATGGAAGAAAACCTCCTGCCCCAATTTGGAAACAGACATTCCTACTTGGCAACGATTTTTTTCTAATGTCAAATCCCTCTTATCAAACCTAGTGATAAAAGTGAAAAATGTCAGCACAAACATGAGCAACATTGAATAATATTTCAGTTGCAGTTGCACTACTTGCAAAGTATTCCAGCCCTGGTGTTAACCAATACATAGATTAGGGACAAATGTAAGTTTATATGCATAAGATATAAGGTACAATTTTTTCAGGGCATAAATTAAGACAAGCAATTTTGAAGCATGTTCAGGAAACCCTTCGTGGTTGCACCATTGCTAGACAGACAATCGTGAGAACATTTTAAATAAAACTGAGAATTATTTTTGTTTATTATGTAAAAGCTGCTTGGGAATTTAGGAATACAAAATACATAAACCTTTGCACTGAATCAAAACAGTGGAGTAATTCGAAACATATTCAATACAGATGAGTGTTGACAGAGGCCAAGTGTTAAAGCAAGTTGGAGTTCTAATTTAAGGAATTAAAGCAGTCTTATTATGATTAAGGAAAAGAGTTTACCCCATCACAGTTGTTATAAATGTCAAATCTGCTTTCGACATTTCATCCTTAAGAGCGAGAATACTCAAGCAAACGTCGCTCGTCCGACGAGTATCATGCAAGCGGCTGACGCGGTGATCCGTGAAAGGTAATGAAGAATTATCCGTTTTCTATTTAGTAAATTACCTTAAAAGTACAATGATATTGCTAACATACCTTTCTTCTAGACGTACCAGCCGTAAAGCAAAAATCGGCCGCAAAACGTTTGAGATACAGCAGTTCAAATGATCAGAACCCGCTGGCTGCCAACATGGCGGCCAAGATGCGCGGCACGACATGCGCGAAGACAAAAACTTCATAGGTTCCGACCTGAGTGAGACTTCTGGTCAGTTTCTTATTCTGTGCTTCCGGCTTCACTTTTTGAACAATTAGTTGCTCAATCCAGTCCTACTTTTCAGATCAGTGGATGCGCGAGGGAACATGCGCGAGGACACAAACATCAGAGCTGCCGACATTGAGTTGGACCTCTGGTATTTACTCTGTGTTAGCAGTTCAGCTTAGCGTCCGTTGGATACGAAAGTCAACATCAAGATGTACTCAATGACGGACGATGATGTCAGTCTTCATATTGATTTTAACGTAAGGTAAAAGATTCAATTTTCTGCTTTTGTAATTGATTTAATTCTTTTAGTGAGCATGGATGATTTTTGAGTGCCCAAACTACGAAATTCATGCACCTTTGCCAGCGCTAGCAACAATCATCCAGTATCACAAAATGATTGTGGAAGCGCAATGTAAACAGACAGAGTGCTTCTCCTACTTCCCGTTAACTCAGCTTCTCATGGGTAAATCAGTGATATCATTGTCTCGTTTTAAATTTACAGTACGCAAATTCCGCGGGTAGAGGATGTAGACATGTCAGCACAAACATCTGCGAGTGAAACTAGTGTTGCTGGTAAGTTATTTTGTTCTTGCCGTGAACTGAAGTTCTTAAGAACTATAAGATATCTACCGCGAAGAACTTGTGATAATTTTGCTCTTTTAGACATTTGCAAAGTGATGTTCAGCCTGTCGTTTATGTATTTTGCATAGTCTAATTGTAAACATATTTGTATATGTATACTGCTTGTCTTACACTATATATAGTGCAAGTGTATATCAGCCTTAAATTCAGCTGTTTTCATCAGTTGGTGCCCTAACTCGATACTTTAAGCTTAAGCATACACCTGCGAAGTATGATAATTTATTAGCTAGTGTATGATTTTCTTGCAAATAACTACGGTTTATCATTACGCACGTTCTTTACATCCTCAGGGAGATTTTCAGAAGTGCATACGATGAAAGATCACGAAATAGTGAGTCTACTTTAATTTGAATGAAAGCAACCCGAGGATTATTAGTGAAGCACAATTCCTGTGGGTTATTTATAAGTGGGACAGTAATACGATAGTATTTAATAATTGAACTTATGCAACTTGTGGCTTTCAAGTCTACAGTGCAATCTGATATTATGTTAATAAAATTTTTTTAAATTCAAGTTTAGTGTGTGCACATCAGAATAAAGGCAGCAAGGCAGCTTGACAGACGCTTAACTTAATGATACCCTCAACATGCTATAATACCAGTTTTCATTGCAAGGTTATAGAAAATTTGACAATTACAGTTTGCGGAACTTCAAAACGGCCTTTTAAGTGAAAAGGTTTTGACTGCAGGTATTTCAAGTTGTTCCTGCCAGGATACATTTAATTATTAATATGAAATAAATTTTGATTCATGATAATTTCTTGCAGTCATGTGGCATTTTGCTTTTATAATGCTAATCCTTGTCAGCTTTATGCAATATGATATTAATACATGTATTGTCATAATTATGAGTGAGATGGCGTTGGGACTTGATTTGTTACTGGTGATAAAGTGTTGCTTTAGAGTATTTTCTTAGCAAATAGGAGTCATATGCGTGGAGATCAACAATGTAAGTGTAATATCTAAAGTACAGGAATTGTTGATGTGTTAGGATCACAAATTTGGCTTTGCAGAGTTACCATATGTTAAAATATTCTATATTCTGGCACAAACTACTGTAGCAGTATTGTTTTTGGGTTAGTCTGTTTTATCAACATGCTACTTGACTGTGTTGAATCAGAATCACATGGCCCATTATTATATATTAGCAATTACGTTCTATTCAGACACTTTGTTTTTTAAAGAACTAGGGAAGAATAATAATAGAACTTCTATCACTTTCTTAACTATTTATTATATTTTAACTGATATAGCTTAATTCATTCCCAGCAGGATCAGTCTCAAGGGTGGATGTTGTGCCAAGAAAGGGTTGTATAACATATAACCTACATAATTATACCTGTAATTCATTCCTGGCATGGTCAGTCTTCTGGTCTTTTACTCCAGTTAAGGGGAAATATTTTACCAGCAAATTGTTATTTGGCATATTTAATACCTAAATATATTAAAACTAATTTCATCAGTCAGAAAGTATATAGTAAAACTTGCTGTACTAGATGTGTGGTACTGTAATTCTTTCATACTTAAGTTTAAATTGTAGTGATTAAATAATAGAGAAGTCCTGCTTTTTCATGGCATCAAAATAAGTTAATAAATATATTAATACTGTAATAATATCCAACAATATCTAACATTAAATGATAATGTTTAGTAAAATAAAGACATAATAAATAAATAATTGTGTGAATAAATAAGTAAATAAATATATAATATATAAATAAATAAGCAATTAAATGAGCAGGAATATCCATGAAGAAAAAGGGGCTGCTTTGTTTATCTTAGTAGACTGATACTATTGTGTAAATAATATCATTCATGTAATAACTAAGAACTTCTTTACATCCAAATTTCACTTTGTTATAATATAATAAACATTATAATCAGCAATTTGTAACAACATTTATCTTTGCTTTGTATTATAGCATATATCTGAATGAAAGAAAGAAAATTTTGAATTGAAGTTATGGCTATATTTCTTGGAAGAAAAGCTTCAGCACTCTCAGAAGGACTCAGATGAGGATGCATTCAAATTGGTAAGTTGATTATTACTAAGAGACATTATGGCTTTTTGCCACAACATGAGGACAAAAACAAAATTAAAATAATTGAAGATGAAATGGACTAATTAGATGCAAGGAAGTCTGGTTGTAGTTTGAAAAAGATAAAACATATAAACTTCAAATAGGATTTTGACAAACCATTGTATTAACCCACTTGTAAGTTGTTGCTATGGGTTTTTTTTGATTGTTTAAGTGTCTCCAGCCAGCAAGACAGGCTTAGCCAAGCAGTGGCCACCAATACCATTGACAGATTTTTAAGAGGGAATTTTTTTCTTACAAATTGGGTCTTGTTCATATTTTGCAAGATTTGTCCCTCCAAACCAAAATATATTAGTATGTATTAATTTAATTTATTAAAAATGCTCATCCAAGCCAAAAAGGTTATGATCTGACTATTTGTTCTTTTAACACTAATTTAATTTATTGTACCAGCGCATTCAACTGGGTGTGTGTGATCATGACAGTGTTTGCCTGTAGGTGCCCAGAAGATTTTTGATGTGTGGTTGACTGTGTACATAGTACATGAAGTCATTCTGTTGGTGATTGACACACTAAAACCTTGATTCACATCCTACAACATAAATATCTTTTCCAAGATAAAATGGTTTGATCCAGCTTTTTGGACTGACAAGAAGGATTACTGGAATGAAGATATAGAAGGGATGGCAAATCATTTTGACCAACCACTGTCATGTTCATCCTTTGAGACCTCTTACCTTAAAGAGTGGAGATCAAGTTTTAAATTTTACATTAACAGTCACTTTTCGAAATTGTCAGATGTGAAATCTTTGTGGAAGTCAGTGATGTCTTATGTGGACAAGAATCTCCTAGTCTGTGTACATTAGCTAGTCTGATCATCACTGTTGTTAGGTTCCAACTCCTTGGTAAAACAGACATTTACCGTAGTTAGCAATTAGGAAATGTCACTATTTTGTCATCCAATACAAAAGAGCAATTCTGATGGTCTGTCAGAAAATAGCATGGATACTGGCAATGATTTGTCTTCATAACTGGGATTATATTAATGAACTTAATATATATTGTTTAAGATAAAATCTCAAAAGTTTCCTTGGTACGGTAGACTTAAGTCTAATTGTTGCATGAAAAGATGTTTTCTAACCAGTGCCCACTTGTGTCTTTCATATTTGAGAAAATAATTGTGGGAGAAGGTGCTTGCAACTGCTTTTATGTGTGCAATTGGATGCATGTGCAATTTTCTGAGTCTGAATGCCCTGCTGGATCCAGAAATACTTTCTCCAAACCTTTTGCAACTTAATAAGCATGTAATACCCATCACAGAACTTAATATTTGAATAGAGGTCAGAAATTTATTATACAGTAAAAGAAAAACCATATTGAAACTGCATGTAATTGAGAAAAAGTTCAAGACATCTTCATTGTTTGCCTTTTGGCCAATATGTTAGCTTAGATCAGCTTTAAATTAATCACAGCATATATGATTGATATCAGATGTGATTATGTTATTCATCCCATTACAAGAGATCGTTGTTGTGTTGGAACAGAGCACATGCATACAATCATTAATAAGGCTGTCACGGTTAAACGTTTAAACGTTTAAACGTTTAGAAAGATCAATATCCGTTTAGTAAATTACTAAACGTTTAACCGTTTAACTTCAAAATACTCAGTATTTCAGTAATCTACCAGCAAGGTATAGTGTGAAACCATCAGTAAATGCCAGCCTCTTTTGCTGCGGTATAGAACGGTGTAGTCTGCGTCGCAGACGTACCGGTACATAAAAGCAGACGCAGGTTAAAAGCGGTTAAAGCTGTTGTGCAGTATAGCATCTGCCAACTGCGTCTCATATTACTCTGCTTCGTCTTACTCATGTTACTCTTTTTCATATTATCCTACATCTCATGTTACTCCCGGCTGGCGGGAAACTGAAAAGCTAAGTTTCCTCAAGCAGTCGTGTCACTTGCTTACTCGTCACTAACTGTATTCAGCTCGCGTCACTTTGTACTCTTTGGTTTTCGTGTTCAGTATTTTTTTCCATGTTGGCAAACGCGTCATGCCGTCGTTTAAAAGAACAACAGTCTCCGATCTGAAGCGCAGGTTCTGCACTGACTGGCCCTTCCATGCTTGCGTCAGTTCTCGACCCGCGCCACTAGAACATGTTCTTCATCGACCAAGAAAGCAGAACAGCTCCCTTCGGCGCCATCAGGGAAGAAATAAAACAAATCACACCAGTGATTGTCGATGAAGGGCCAGTTGGAAAAAAGTCCAAAACTGCACCCGGAATGGACTTTTTGCTTGCAGGTTCTTGGAGAAATACTGCAAGCGAAAATGCAGACACAACTAAGGACTCCTTCAACGAGTTCGCGGCGTACTTGCAAACTGCTCAAGCGGACAACGGAATCGACCCTCTACAGCGGTGGAAAGAAAGTGCTTCCTGTTTCCCAACAGTTTTAAAAGTAGTGCAAAAATACCTCGCAATACCTGCCACGTCTGTTCCGTCGGAGAGAGTGTTTTCGACGGCTGGCAATATTGTAAATCACAAGCGAAGTTGCTTGCTGCCAGATAACGTAAACATACTGACTTTTTTGAATAAAAATGCTAAATTGTGAAATTATTTAATGTTCATTGTATATTGACAAAAAAAGATAACTTTGCTTTGCTTTAAAATTTCGTATCCAATTTTGCACTTTTACATCCTTGCCACTTCTGGTCTTTAACCCCCCGGGAGGTAATTGCTAGTTGGAAACAAACGTTTAAACGTTTAAACGTTTATGAAACGTCCGTTTAAACGGGTACTAAATTAAACGTAAACTGACAGCCTTAATCATTAAGCAGAGTGAGATGATGAATCAAAATTATGCCTGTCTAGCAGATTGTTAGACTAGCCAATTGTTTAATTATGCTGGTCATAAACCTCCCCAACTCATAATGACCATCTGGGAACTTGTGGAAAGTACTAACTCCTACATGTACATTGGGTATATTAATGTCATTCATTAACATCAACATATCACTATGGCTGCCCTGTAGGCAGCACATACCTGTACATCAAACCAACACCTTGGCTCAACACCTGAGTCTCAGTAGCTCAATGGTTAGACCATCTTACCTATCATCACAACGTTGCAGTTTGAGCCCTGTCTGGGGCCTTGGATGCATTTTGCTTAGTTAAGGCTGTTTTCCATTAGGAAAATTTTATCTTGCAAAGTTACTTTTTCTTAATGTCTCATACAGTAGGCTTTGAACTGTTACTAATGTGACTGGTCATTGACTAAGATTGTTTAATTTTGGGTTGTTCTATTTTTTAAAAAGTTGTATAAAGTTATGCTGTATCATTTTTCATATTTAGAACATTGAATTATTATTAAAAGTGGAAATTGAAAAGCTGAAAAGTGAGCTGAATGAAAAACAACAGCTTCTGATGAAAGCATCATAATTACCACTAACTGCTTGTCATCCAAAATTTTCATTCGGTGCAGGTATCATTTTGTCAACCCTTTAATGCTGAGCATTCATCCTTGTGATGACTAAAATTGTCTGGGTGTTATCAAGAGTAAAATGCTAGAGTGAGCCCTTTCCCCCTAAATAGTTTAAACTTACCTTCCATGGTTTGACTAACCCTATTGCAATTCAAAAACAACGATTCACTTTTAAGAAGTTGCAATGTGAAAAGTACTGTACCTGCTAAAATTGGGATATGTAAATTATACTGTATAATCATTTCAATCTTCAAAGGAATATGGAACCAGAAGGAAGAATAAGAATAAAATGAAAGAAAACCAAAAATTTTTTTTGGTAAAAATCTTTGAAGGGGTTGAAAAGGGTTTTATAAAGTGAAATTTGAACCCAGTTGGTGAGTTAAAAATATCAGCAACTGAACACCTCGACCTGATAAACTACTATTTCTTAATCAGTGCTAAAAGTTATTCTGAAATTTATAATTTAAAGTGTCAGAGCTTGGATATATCTTGAGATGATAGATGAAGGATTGTCAAGCTCGTGATGATCCTTCATTTATCATCTCAAAAGTCATTTTATTAATTCATTAAGAGGCAGGGCTCGTCCTTTGAGGAGTAAAATCACATGGAGTAGAATACTAAAGTTCATTCTTGTTCTTAACTCTTTAACGCCTGAATTTTGTTCCTTTCGTTCTTTGTTCTCTTTGTTTTTCCTTTGTTCACTCACTGGTTCTTTTGTTTTTCGCTGGGTCATTTTGACCCCTATTCGTACTTAAAGAGTTAATTTGGAAATTGCAAAAATAGTTAGGAAAGTTGAAAATTTTTAAGTGAATTGTTAAATAAGCAATCAAAAGTAACAACAGTAAAAGAGATTGTAGTCAACGGTGAAGCAGTGACAGACGATAAGGACATTGCTAATGAATTCAATAAATATTTTTCTACAATTTGTCCTAAGCTTGCAGGAGATATCCTTTCAAATGATCACGATCATCGACATTATATGACTCCTGAGTTACGTGGGATTAATGTATTTCAGTTTCGAAATATCACAAATACGCAAATTCAGAAGGAAATATAGAAAACTAAAGCGGAGTAAATCATCGAGCATTGACAAAATCTCCATTAAACTTTTACAAGCGGCAGATGACTCTATGATAGACTCACGTATATATTCAATTTGTCTCTAAATGCATGAATATTTCCAGATGATCCGAAATATAGCAAAATTTCACCAATTTACAAATCGGGTGATAAATCAAAATGCGGAAATTACAGGCCGGTATCAGTTATATCAGCCGTTGCAAAGATTTTTGAAAAGATCGTTTACGGACAACTTTTCCAATTCTTGTCTAATAACGAAATACTTTCGATTTGTCAGTCAGGATTTCGTCCTCAAAATTCAACTGAAATGGCCCTCCTCCACTCTACAATAGAATGGCTTTCCAATATGGATGACGGTTTAATTAATGGAATATTATTTTTAGACCTTAAAAAAGCGTTTGACACTGTCGACCAAAAGATTCTGATTTCCAAATTAGAATATTATGGTGTGAGAGGAACGTCGTTGCGGTGGTTTCAATCATACTTATTTCAAAGAAAACAAATTTGTAAAATAAAGGTTACAGTGTCAGAACCACAAAATATCACCTGTGAAATCCCGCAGGGATCAAATCTTGGCCCTTTTATTATTCCTCATATATACTAACGATCTACCGAATTGCCTTGAAACAATTCATGCTGCGTTGTTCGCGGACGATAACGATATCTCCTGGCGAGGGGAATCGTCCGCAGCCATTGAGCCACAACTTAATATTAATCAGGAAAATGTACATAAATGGCTAATAACCAATAGGCTTACTCTAAATATGGAAAAAACGGAGTACATGATAATTGGATCAAGGCAAAAACTAAATCACATTTCAACTAATCCGCATATAATTATTGGAGATCAAGCCATTACTCGAGTAAAAGAAAAAAAAGTACTAGGAGTAATAATGGATGAGCAACTGAAGTGGAAAGAGCATCTAGATGGTCAATCTAAAACAATTTCAATAAATATAGCTCTTTTAAGAAAAGCAAAAGAATTTGTGAATCAGGAAACGTTAGTAAAAATGCATAACACTTTAGTTTTACAACATTTCATTTATTGCTCTAATGTATGGCTTGACGGCACTACGACAAACATAAATAAGCTCTATAAACTTCAAAATAGGGCTCCACGTGTAATAACGGGAGGAAGCTATGAAATACGATCATCGGAAATTTTCGAAAATCTTTATTGGAAACCAATTGAAACAAATTTTAAAAAGTGAGAACTTCTTTTAACATTTAAAGGTATTCGAGGTTGGGCACCAAAATATATAACAGATCACTTTACAATTCTCCAAAATAACGTCTACGGACTGAGAAGTAATGATAAAAAGCTTTATTTACCAAAGCCTAATACAGATTTCTTAAAATCCACATTTATATACTGTGCGTCAGTTGTGGAATAGTCTACCAGATAATATAATAATGTCAATACACTTTCCTTAAATAGCTTTATAAACTTAATAGATGAATATATATATATAATTCATCTTAGGCAATGGTCTTCTTATACCACTAATAATTTCCGTCTAGTGTGCATATTAATAATAAATTTAGTAATAGTTTTTAGATGTAAATATAGTTATTAGCTATTAATGTATTATATGTAGTTAATTAATGCACGGCCCTTTGAAAAACAGGAAACTGAATAGGCTACCGTGCTAAAATAAATTTAAGTAAAGTAAAGTAAAAGTCTTTGAAACCGTGCAAAAAGTATTTTTCGTTGTCCTGTCTCGATCACAAGTTAAGTGTCGACAAAGTTTTATATCGACTTATACCGTATGCGTACTTGAAACTCCCAGCTGGAGTACAGGCCCAGACTGTGTAGTAAAAGAAGCAAACCTAAGTTACTTGACTGACCGCAAACCAAAAACATGAGGGAACCTGTCAGAATGCACACCTCGGAAAACCGACACGGAGTCGAGATATCTAGCTCAGCTGCTGTGTTCATTAACTCCGTGTTAATTTCCTTACAATTTCATGGCGAAACACTTGGAAGAAATTAATGCTATTTGAAAATCTGCCATGCTGCCTCAAATTTTTGGTCAAGAGATTCGATACTCGTCACAATTCTGGACTGAAACCCAGAAACCTCGACATCACAGGTTATAATACAGTACCTGTATTGCCTTCTCTTCGAATATTATCCGATCTATCCGTTCAACAAACATTTAACTTTATATAACAACGTGTGCCGTGAAAAATTCGGCTGTAGAATTTCTGAAGAGATTACATCACATCAAGGCGGTTTGTCTGCTACGTTAATACCATAGTCACATATACTCAATCAAAACTAGGGGTAATATCTGGAGCACAAGCGTCTAAGCTATCTTTTAAACTAAAACAGACGTAGTCGTGGTTTGTAATGGAGTTATCGTTTTCGTCGTACACTAACGTGGAGTAGTATGCGAACGGGTGCTTCTTGCCGTGTTCATCTTCCCATAAAACCAACGAGCCCGAGTCACCTTTGTCCCCAAAAGGTTTCTGGCAACCTTCCTTCACTTTAATCCTGTAAGCCTTTTTAACAAAAGGCTGATTTTCGCTCTCTTCTTTGTGACTAAAGCAATACATATCCAGGTAGCCTTCCGTCTTACCAGTACGAAAGCCAGTTTTTTGGACAGTCGGATAGCGACCTTCTCTAATCATACTCGTCATGTAAGCTTTCTCAGTCAAATCCTTTTCATCAATATCTGGAATAATAGAATTACACTCTACACCTTCCTGGATTTCCACCAAGGCTAGGTCGTGCATATTGTTAAAAATTCCTTTGTGAAATGTTCCCAGAGGGTATCTTCTGTTGCTTCTACTGCGTTCATGATCATGACTTCTGTAGCAATACGTTGTCCCAACAGTTTCTGATCTCTTGTCGTTGCAGTCAGACATAAGGTGTTCAAATTGTTCGCAAAATTTTTTATATCTTCTGCCATTGTAACATACATGATAGTTAGTAATGGCAAAGAGCTGGTTACGACTATTGAGTGCAAACAAGCCGATAGTGCCATAATAGTCAGGATTCCTTCCTTTGATGGAGATAGCATCGCCTGATGTCGGTCCCGTTCTTGGTGCTTGAGTGACCGGATTGTTATTCTCAGATCTCTCGTTCACATGAAAGCTGAACTTTACAGATTTCTTTCCTTTGATTAAATCAACGTAGGACTCGATTTGATCTCCAAATTTGTCCCGCAGGTCTCTCATCAAAGGTAAGGTAGTGGGGTCGTAAGTGATGACCAAGTGGACCGTGTTAAACTTCTCGTTTTTACCAGTAATCCCAAAGGAACGAACCCAGGGTAAACTATTGTGCGAAGCAATGCAGAACGAAACAACGAAAGAAACTCTGATGAGTGGTGATGGTAGCGATGGTCGCTATTGTATTAATGATGGTGATGATTGTAACGATAATGATCAACATTTCATTATATTGTACTTTTTCTTTTAAATTTCGATTAAGCCCTTTAAAATCTGAACTGAAGAAACCTGTAGAATTCCTTTCATTGGGAACGAAAATAATTTTCTGGTTTTGATTGACATAAGTTTGGTATACCAATGTGTTCCTTGAGGCGCAAAGAACAGATTGATAAGAGGAGTCGTGTCGCTTATCTCTTGAAAACATTTGCTAATGAACTGTTGAACAATTATACGAAGAACTCGAATAAAAACTGTTTAGTCGTTCCTTTTGTGAAGAAGTAATGAATAACAAAGTGGTATTATATATCCTTGCATCGTTATTTATAACAGAGCTTTACAATGAGCATGATCGTGTAGACCAGTAAATACGTAAACTTAGAGTAGCGAATAATAATTGTACTACATTTTGAAGAGAACTGAACTGGTAACTTATTGAAAAAAATCTTATTCTGAAGAAATCAGTGAAATCTGCTGCAATAACAAGCCAGCCACAGTAATGTGTGTGCCTCTTCATAACTATTTCCTTTTCACAAGTAATGTTTACCTGATAAGAAAGTCTTCACACTCGTCTTTCAAACAATAATCGTCTTCATTAAGCATGGTCTTTTCAAACCAATCATTACCTCCTTAAAAAAAAAAACCAAACACAGATCAACAATAAATAAACACCAGAAAAATATAGCGGGAGGTGTGTAAAGAAAAACTCCGTTTGAAATCCTGGTCAAGGACCAGACCGACCCTTGTGCCATCTCGACCTAGAAAAGGAGTGATTAAGGTACACAGGTTTTTGTCAAAATGGTAGGATGGAAACGGAATTGCCAATGATTTTTCGAAATATTAAAAATATGGCATTGAATAAATACACCTATTGCAAATCCTGTTCGTGTGACTGTAGCGTGGTGAAAAAAAATATCGATGCACAGACAGCTCGCCTCCAGATTGTATCTTACTTTTTATAAAGTTCTTCTAATGTATCATCACAACGTGTCATTTACATGTTTGTCACCCGTGTCACACCAATCCAGTGATGGAAACTAGTGTTCTCGAAAATTTACTTTATTTAACCTAATTAACTGTAAAACTAACCTTTTTAACTTAACCTTATGGCCACATGTAAATTAAGATAACATAACAAGATAATAGCATGCGGGAAGAAAGATAACTGCATACCATGACAAGATAGTTCTATCATTGGCGATCGTCACATGGCTACTGGGTCAACCCGATGTAGTGTCATTTCGGTTGAGCGCAGTCGGGATCCCGATTTCGTGAAGTAAGTCAAGTGAATTATGTCTTGAGGTAAGTTACGTGGAGTAATTCTGGAATTTTGGTCTCCAAAACTAGCATTGGCTTTCCGAAATAGGTGGTCATCTGCTTCTCAATAGCATTTTCATGTGATAAAAGAAACTTATGATAGTCACGTGACCACCTACAAAATTTTACTCACCTCTATAAGCCAGCACAAGTTTTGAGAACCAAATATCTAGAATTTCATTTAACTGTATACGTTTTCTGAGTTCATAATTCCGTATCTGCTGTGTTAAGACGAAGGACTTGAGGTCACCTGACCTGTTTGTGTAAGGAGCTTTCACTGAGCAAAACCAGCTGAAATCGAAAATCTTATTGGTGCTTCGTGGCGTTTTGAATTTCTAACGTTAATTGAAAGGACTAGCCGGGCTAAAAAATACTCTCGAGTCATCTGAAACTATTCTAGGTCTACATTTGAAATTTCGTGACTTTTTCGTAAATTTCAAAGGCTGTATTGCGGTAGAAAAACCAACGAAACACATTGGTATAGAAAAAAATTACAATTTAATCGACTGCTACAGAAATGCGATCGTGAAATCTTCAAATATTCGTTTTATCAATTTTTTACTACAAAGTCAATTTTTCATCGGGAGAAGATTGTTTTATGATAAAACTGATGGTTGAACTTTGAGGCATAAAATTTCAGATTTCCTCTAAAACTAACCTCGTACAATTATGACGTCATCGCGACGTCTCTTTTTGTCAACTATATTAATTTAAATCATCAATATTCGTAATTGTTTTCAACGTATTCATATTTACCTGTAGATGGTTGCATTTCTTCATTGTTGACCTTTGTCTTCGATTTACCAAAGCCATCCTCATCTGGACGACCTGAGCCTATGTTTAATAATACGAAAGTTTTATCTCATAGAATCAATTTTTATATAACAAATTTTTACCATTACATTTAAAAATTAACCTTTGAACTTTCAGACTTAAAATTTCAGATTTCCCTGAAGGCTAACCTCGCACAATTATGACGTCATAACCACGTCTCGTTTTATCATTTATATCAACTTAAATGATAAAAGTACAGAATTGCTTTCAACGTATTCATTTGACCTGTGGCTGGTTGCATTTCTTCATTCTTGACCTTTACACCTTAGATTTACGAATTCCATCCTCATCTAGACGACCTGAGCTTGTGTTCGACAATACGAAAGTTTTATCCCATAGAATAGATTTTAATATAACAAATCTTATCATTGCAAGTAAAAAATAACCATTGAACTTTCAAACTTAAAATTTTAGACTTCCTTTAGAACTAACCTAGCACAACTATGACGTGATGCCTACACCTTTATTTTACAATTGTATCAATTTAAACCATGAAAGCGTGTAATTGTTTTTAACGTATTCATATTGACCTGTAGCTGTTGGCATTTCTTCATTCTTGATCTTTCTCTTCGATTTACCAACACCATCCCCATCCGGACGACCTAAGCCTGTGTTAAAAATATGAAAGTTTTATCTCACCGAATCAATTTTGGTATCACTAATGTCAACGTCACATTCAAATTTCACGCGTATTGCAAACTAACAAAAACAACAATCCGATCATACTGTTTATGTTATTACATCTTAGTGTACATGTACAATGTAGAGGTTTTCTATTTTTCAAATTATTTTCAAATTCATTCTGTTCATTTCAATTCATTCTGTTCAAAGAAGTATTTGAATTTGAGTGATGCTTATTTTCTCAGTAAAATAAAAAGGTCAAGAATTTCTAAATTGGATCCAATTCAATTCAATACAATTCAATTTATTAATTTATCATACAATAATTATACAATAAATTTAATAAATAATAGAGAAACATATGTATGGGTGACAAGCTAACTGTAATAACCATAAATTGGGCTAATCTAGACAGCTTTTCACAAAAATTACCATATGTAAGACTGGAGAATTGCTAATAAATTAGTATACATAAAGAAAATAAGAAATAACAATAACAAGAGAGATAGGACACGTCATCAAAAGTTGAACAATATTAAAAATAAATATAGATTACTAAACTGTGGATAACTAAACTGAAGAGTAGGAGAAAATAACAATGTAGATAATAAATAAATAAAAAGGAATATTTAGTTTAAAAACTCAACTAGAATTGATATACTGTTGAATTATACCATTTTTCAAATCCGCTTTAAACCGACATTTTGTAAGATTTTTAGTATATTCACTGAGCGAATTCCAAGTTTTTGCACCAACAAATCTTATATTAAATTTTCCATAATTAGTTCTAATTTTTGGAATTGAATATGATGACCTAGAGGCAAGTCTTGTATCATGGCTATGTTTTATGTCGAGAAAAAAAGTGTCAAATGATTCCGGCAAAGTAGTTTTAACTTTATATTACTACCTTTGTATTATTGCATATTTTTCTCTTAGTCGTGCGAAAACATAACCCTGATACTCGGGTAACACTATTGCTTTCATAGGGTAACCCCAACCACGTACCCAGTGTCTCATCTTCGCTTCCTTTGCTCTCCTGCTACGAAAAGACCTTGGTTGCTTGTGGTCACATGCCCCCTAGAAACTATGGGGGTTTTGATTGACGTTATAAAAATTACTCAGGGAGGAGTGGCAAAAGCTAAGTGGACAGTGGACAGGCAAGAGACAAAAAAACCAACACAAACCCACACCACCATGCGTTGTCAAACTTCAAGAAGTTTGAGCTGTTGGTTAGCGTAAGTGAAACCGCCTTCTTTCGCACAGAGACGAATCAATATTTCATCCTCTGCTGGTGGGGCTACTGATCTTTCTCACAATGAACATGTCTGTCTATCAGTTCGCTGGGTAGAATGTAACTATGGCATCCACAAAGATACCCTTGGTCTTGCTCAGCTTCCAGACACCAAGGCACAAAAACATTTTTGGTGTAATTAAAGATGTAATCGATGTTCTTTACCGATTTTCCAGTGTAGAGGCCAATCTTTTGATGGAGCCTTTAATATGAGTGGCACAAGTAATTGGGTTCAAGCACTTGTCAAGAGTGAGGAAAGTAAGACTTTATATGTCCATTGTTTGGCACACAGTTTAAATTTGTGTACAACATGTCACTAAGAAATGTGTCCATATTCGGAATATCATGGATTTCACTCATGAACTAGTCCAGCTAATAGAGTTCTCACCAAAGAGGTTACATGGCTTTGATAGCCTGAGGAAAGATGCAGTGATTAGAGGTGATTCTAGTCTTTCCTTAAGCACTTTATGTCCTACCCGCTGGACAGTGCGGCATGCTGCTGTCAACAGCATCTTGTTGAACTATGAGATACTGTCACAAACTTTGGAAGAAGTTGAAAAGGAGGGTGATGAATATACTGCCAAGGCTCATGGACTTCGTATGCAAATGGACTCATTTGATACATATTTTGGGTTGAAACTGGGACATCTGATTTTTTCAGCCTCTGAACAGTTGTCAATCAATCTACAAGCACAAAATATCACTATTCAAGAAGTAACTTGTGGTGCTGAACTATTGGTGTCTCATCTGCAGTCTCTTAGGACTGAAGCGCAGTTCAATGTATTTTATGACCTAGTTGTAGTGCAGTCTTCCTCATTAACAAATGAACCAATCCTTCCACGTAACAAAAAGTTCCCTAGAAGACTTGATGAAGGTCACTGTCCTCACCGGTACCTCAGTCCCAAAGACAAACATCGCCATGACTATTTGGAGACACTTGAACTAGCTGCAGGTGAAGTAATGAGAAGGCTTCTAAAATCTGATATCTGAACAGTAAAGGAAATCGAAAAACTGCTCCTTAATGCTGTCAACAGAAATGATGATCAACTCATTCCTGAGGTAGTTTCAAAGTTCTTGGAAAATGACATTGACTCAGAAAGGCTGAAGGTCCAGCTTATGATGCTGCCTGACATGATTAAGACAGCTTTTGCGGGTAGCATGGCAGTCAAGAAAGTGACAAATGTGAGAACTATTGCTCAAGCAATGGAACAAAGTGAAATTTATAAAGCAATGTTAAGGGAAATTGACAAAATTTTGGAACTCTACTTTAAATTCCAGTGACATCTGCAACCGCAAAAAGATCATTCACTGCTCTACGTAAGACTAAAACGTTTTTGAAGACATCTGTGACACACTGTAGACTTAATAATTTATTTATGCTTTATGTACACCGTTCTAGGGCCGATAGACTTGACCTGTAAGCAATTGCTAAAGATTTTGCAAATGTCAACTCACGAAGAATGCATTAATTTGGGAAGTTTTAATTAAAAATATTGCTATGAATATGATGACCCAGCAAACGGTTTTAAGTAAAGACATAATGCACACATGATATATAAAATCTTCAGTAACATCTTCAGAGTGAATGTTTACAACGTAGAAATGGCTTAAATAGCTTAACTGTCACAAAATTAGGAAGTGACAGGATGGGACAAAGTAATGTTTTTTAAGTTTTGTTTTTATTTTTTTAAGTTTGGCAACCCCCAGTTAAAATGCTTATGGCTCCAAAGCTTATACTCTCTCTTAGGCTTATGGGCCGGGGAGGCACGGGGGTCACAGGCCCCCCAAAATTTTTGCGGTCGGGCAATTGAGCTGAAATCCATGTGTCATTCGGGCAAAACATAACACCCATCAAAGTTGATAAAAGATATACTTAAAAACCTAAAAGAACCGCGGACTACAATGAATAATTAAATAAAATAATGCCAATATTAATTGCCTTTAATATATTTTGTCATATATGAAGTACACCTGTATATGAATGATGATGGCTTATGGCTGTTTTGCGGGCTCGTTGTCTTCCCCGCGAAACTTGTAAACAAGTTAGTAAAAGACAAGCTGCACGAAAAAATAAACATTTTGCGATTATTATTTCAGCAAGCATCTTTGCTATTAGAAAAGGTAAATCAGATTTTTTAATTCTATTTTCTTTACACAGCCATGGCTAAGACAACAATTAGATTTGCAAATATGAATATGTGCTAGCCTCTTCCGCACGTTGTAGAGTCTACATTCTAGAAGATAGCAACATGTCAGAAATACTGAAGTCGACTTAACTGCCTTGCAGTTTTAAACATTGAAAGAGCCTTTACCAATCGTGTGATGAGGAACGTTGATAAAATCATTGACATTTTTGGGCAGCGGAAAAATCGAAAATCATATTTTTTCTGATTTTCTATCGATGTATTTCATCCAACGGGAAATGAAAATGATTGATACAGACCGTGTATATCTATGTAGAATGTATTTAATGTATACAAATTTGAACTTTAAGAGTTTGCAAAGATTATGAATCAATATTGCAGAAACATTGAACATTGTTCTTAGTTTTTGTCTTAGTGTTTCTAGACATTTCGGTTAAACTTCTCCTAAAGCAGCCTTTACACAATCATACTCATTTTTTTTATAAAATCACATACAAAATCTCGAACAAAGTTGTATATGTGTACTGTGTAACATAACGCAAAGCGGTCGGGCAAACCAATACTGTGCCCCCCAAACAAGATTAGGCCCGTACGTCCCTGTACTCTCTATGGTTCTGCCTTACACAGGCAACCATAATCTCCAAATTAGAAGTCAAGTAAAAAAATTAATCTCGTCTTCCTTTCCATATGCTCAACTACGTGTTGTCTTTCGACCAGTTTGTCACCGAAAAGATTTTTTTCGCTTCAAGGACCGATTACCACTATAAATGAGATCTCATGTTGTTTATAAGTTTACGTGCCGACCCTGCCAGGTGTCGTATGTTGGCGAAACGTGCCGACGCTTACATACTAGGATCTCAGAACACATAGGTATATCGGCCTACACCGCCAAAACAGTTTCAACAAGCACACTCTCCAGAGTGTTGTCACACCAGAAACAAACCGGTCATAATATTTCTTTTGACGACTTTTCTTTTGTCCTCCGGTGCCTCTCAACTTCATGTTTTAATCCGAGAATGCTTACTTATTTCTAAACTCCAACCTTCTCTCAATGCTAACATTCGATTTTTTTCTTTGACACTGTTTTGATAATTTAATTTTATTTTACTTTATTTTATTTTTTTTTTCTCAATGTTTTCCCCCCTCTCATCTCCATCTGTCAATTTCCGTTCCCACCTGGTTACGCGTCTCTGACTCCTGTTACCTTGCTTTGTCCCATCCTGTCACTTTCTAATTTTGTGACAGTTAAGCTATTTAAGCCATTTCTACGTTGTGAATATTCACTCTGAAGATGTAACTGAAGATTTTATATATATTATGTGTGCATTATGTCTTTACTTAAAACTATTTGCTGGGTCATCATATTCATAACAAGACTTCGTTTTTCTCCTGACACCTCAATTACAGACAATTTTGGTTAACAGATATAAAAATATTGTTGTTTAGATATTGGTGCCATTTTGTGTATATGTAGTTTTTTAATTCAATAGCATTTTGAATAACATAATCGAGGCCATAGAGATGCCTCTTCTCATACAACTTCACGTGGTGTCTACCCTGCCAATGTGACACGTAAGCACATTTAGCACATATTTTATGCATAGAAACCTCATCAAGTGTTCCTATTTTGAGATCCTTACTTGGTTCCAATTTTGATTATTTATTTTAGAAAATTTATTGCAAATTTTCTTAGAAATTCACCAACGTTTCCAGGAAATTTGCATAATAATTTGGAAATTTGTAGGAAATAGGGATAATCGTCCAAGAACGACGCACAACGCGGAGCAGGAATTTATGAACTCAGAAAAACTAAAAAAGAACTTTGCAAATTTCGTCGGAAAATTGTGATGGAATATTTCAGATTTGCAATGCAATAAAGTCAAATTCCAACAATGTCGTCAGAAGCTCAAAATAGGAACACTGGCGTAGTTTCCGTATAATAATTTCAAGCTACCTTGCGGATATCTTCGGCAGATGATTTCAACCACATCCATTCGCCCAATTTCCTTAAGGAAATCTATCAATTGTCCTAGAGTAGCATCATTGCGTGTTCCCCACCAGCTCAAAACATTCTCTGTTGGATTACAATTGTTTCCTGCTCCTTGCCCCAGCCAGAGCAGGTCTATTTGATCCTTTAGCATGCCTACTTTATCGGCGAGTGCCCTAACGTCATCTCCAAGCGGCCGTTGAACATCTAATTTTCGACAAATCCTCGTGCGTGTCGGAAAGTCGAGGTCCCGGACCAAGATATTTCCAGGTATTGCAGTTGAATCCACTCGTACGTCGTCAGTCATGTCCATGATAAGTTTAACTATTTACCTGGAAAATCACATAAAGTTCGCGCAAGTATTAACAAATATTGAATGTTAACCGAAATTTTTCGCACTTAATGTACATATGACCCGAGTTAAACTGTAGATCGACGTTGTAGGTTCGGGAACTACTACCAATACGATAAAACAGCGGCGTTCTTGAAGTTATACACTCTCTAAAAGATAGACAAAAAAAAACTTCTCGACGTTTCGGGCAAAGGCCCTTCGTCAGGAGATTAGTAGCATGGAATACAAAAACACGTGGGCTTTTATAGTAAAACTAAAAAAGTGTCACGTGACAAAAATGAACCAATAGAATGAATGTGGTCAAAACAAACACAAAACAATGAAAGGGAAAAACACATGACAAATTATATTATTATACTCTACATTGGAGAAACTGGAAGAATTTTGAGAGACAGGTTTGGGGAGCATCGTTGTGCTGTTACTAAGGACGATGCTAATCAGCTTGTTGCCAGGCACTTTAACAGTGCTAATCATAGCCTTTCGGATATGCAAATTCGAGCTTTAGTTCCCGTTTCCTGTAGCAATGATAGCCGCAAAAGTCAGGAAATGCGTCTCATTTCCAAACTTGGAACACTCCACCCCATGTTATCAACGAGCGATTTTCTTACATTCAGTTCTCTAAATACTTTATTTCATCATCTCACCTTCCTTCGCTATCCCACATTATTATTTTCTATCCACACGCTATTTTTCGCCCTTTTTGCTCTCTAGTTTCACATATAGTTTGTCATGTGCTTTTCCCTTTCTTTGTTTTGTGTTTGTTTTGACCACATTCATTCTATTGGTTCATTTTTGTCACGTGACACACTTTTTTAGTTTTACTATAAAGGCATACGTGTTTTTGTATTCCATGCTACTAATCTCCTGACGATGGGCCTTCGCCCGAAACGTCGAGACGTTTTTTTTCTATCTTTTAGATAGTGTATAACTTCAAGAACGCCGCTGTTTTATCGAAGCTATCTACACTGGAATCCCACGCCTTAGAATCCCAATACGATAATCAAAACTCGGCAAGTGGAAGTCATATTCAAGTCTGCCATCATTATGTATTCATATAATAAATTGATGGAGCAATACATATCGGATCGCTTCTCGTATAATCTTATAACCTTCACAGAGTGATTTCACTTCGAAATTAAGATTATTTTATATTAGTTCTATTTGATCAATTCTCGATTGTGAATCACCCATGTTCCATTATAGCATCTCTAAATACGTAATAAGGACCTAATATTTTAGTGATTGTTTTATCGTATTAAGTTTCATTCTCTGATGATGTTGCGTCTTAAGGAACAAAACGTTAGATCTAAATAAACCTTTTGACACAAATATGCCTGTCTTACGAATTTTTTGCTGGGCCTTTATTTTCATCCTTCGAATAATAAGGACCTCAAGATCTTGGATGTCAACTTGAATGACGCCGTCTTTGAAAATTTCAGCATTTAAAGAAACCACACTTAACTGACCACCGTGCTTTATTCATTCTTTTTATTTTAGGTGAAGAATTTATTTATTTCGAAGGTCGTGTAATTGAAGTTGACTTCGTAGATCTTAAGGTCCCTAAAGCAAGAACTAGAACATGTACAGTAAAGAGCAATGTCCATTATTTGCCTCAATCTTAGCCTATCAAGACCAATTGAATAGTGCAAATCTTAAAGAGCTGACCTTTCATCATGACGATATATGTAATATGTTATTTACCAAAATTGTAAGAGATAAACACCATCGCCTTTACAAATTGTTATTAGACTGTAACGATCCGACGTATACGTTAATGCACATACAACCCTTTAGTATACTCCGGTATAGAACGAATCGTACCGGTTTAAAAACACTTTTATCATGTCCTCGTCTATAGCTGCAAATAAATTTTAACGGTCCTCTTAAATTAAGCATTCGTAGGTTTTAGTAGATTTAGTTTATTAGTTTTAAATTTTCATTATTGGAAGTACAATGTTCCATATATAATTTGTATAATATTATAAGTATTGTAACAATAACTTTGTGGAAACATTTTTGAAATATGTAATTATCTTAGATAATAACACCTATCAACGTTTGATTTTGTCCCTCGTGTTTCATGCATGACATCACAGTACGGCGTAACTTACACTTAAGAGACGTTAATGTGATATTTTAAAATTCTGATATTTTAAGATCGGCTAAGCTTTTAAAATTTTATAGAACAATTTGAGAAGGTCAAATTGCCCAACAAAGAAATATAAGCTTTTATAATATTATAGAACAATTTGAGAAGGTCAAGTTGCCCAACAAAGAAATATAACACCTTTACGGCAGACCCACACACTGCGACAGTCAACTTGAAAAAATCGAATTAACCTGCACGGGATTGGAAGTCACAACGTTTTCAGGGACGGCGGAGGCGGGGGGGCTGCAACGGCTGTAGCCCCCCCACTTTTTTCCAAATGTAATGTTGAAACAACTACGCTTTAAAACACTTGTTGTGCAATTTCCCAGAGAAGCATACAAAATGCTGTATTTTTATCTCAAGCCCCCCCACTCGTAATTCCGCTCCGCCGTCCCTGGTTTTGGTTACTGTCCTCTACTGTACCAATTGAGCTATCGAGTCAATTGGTTTACAATAAAATTTCCTCTTCATGTTACCCTGAGGATGACCTTGTCTAGAATTGAGACACAGCTCATCCTCGCTCATAAGTGTTAAGTGGTCGCAAGAATTCCCGTGCAAGTTATATTGGTTCAACCAGATTACTAGCTCCAGTTAGTTCGATAACCAGTTGATAAAACAGCAGCCCAGTAATCCAAATCTTGGTTCGAGCCCTGTAAAGTAACCTCAAGTAGCCTTCTGGTATAATATGAAACCATTTGACAGTGACTGGGTTAAAGTTAGTTCATTAGTACAACAGCAGGATACTAACCGTTTCACTGTATAACATTGGTCTGCGAGAATAACTGACAAGGAAACGCAATATCAGTCCGCACAAAGTCGTATTCTAACCCAGACGTACGAATATACTTCATCATGCTTGTAAGTAGTGAGCAGTAGTACCAAATGCTGGATAAACAGATTCACTACTTAAAGTTCCGTCTCATCGTTTTGCACCGAGCATTAGGGTGATTAAATTATCAACTAAGCACGTGAGTTCTTACTACAAGCTTTACCCGATCATTTGAGTATTCCAAATTCGACCATATCTCTCTTGCTGGTACATATATACATGAAAAAAAGCATTGGAAAAACATTTTTCTTCGACAGAGTCAAGACTGAAAGTTATAGCGTCGACCACATACGGCTCATTATCATAAAATATTCAAAAGCGAGCGGGTATCTTAAGTTTGCTTGTTGAATCATTGGCCATTTGGTTCTACTAGTGCAGTTCTGATTTCTGAAACTTTCTAACGCCGTCGACAACTAGTTTGAAAGCAAACTGTAAAGCAACAAACTAACTATAAAAACCAAAACTTTCCATGTACTCATTACTAACCCGTTTACGTGTAAATAATGTAAGCTATTGAGTATATTTGGCTTTGGCGTCTCACTAAGTTAATATCGCGCATTGTCGTTTTCAAAAGACGATGGTAATGATTCAAATCTACGTTCACAATCTGACTACCTTATATTGAACCAAATCCACGTTCACTGTCTCAGTTAAATATAGCGCTGACTTTGTCGTTCTCATAACAGTTCTTGAATTGTACCTTTTCTAACAACTTCCTGTGAGTGTCATTGCCATTAATACAAGAGTTCACGAACAATTTCATCTTTAAGAATCTTAATTTCGTGTCCATTTGTCTATGAATAATATATATAATCAAAATTTTTACGGATTCAACATTCATCCATCATTTCATAAGGTTTCTCAGAACGCTTGTTAAACCTATACAGTTCAGAAATTACGTTAAACTTTCACATATCGACACAGAAATCTTATCAACTGTTAAAAGTGTCATTAGTAAACGATTCACAATCAACATCCGGCACGTACACAAACAATGAACGTCTCTTACTCAGCAATAACGAAGTTAAACTAAACTTAGCTGTGACTGGAAATTCTGCTGAAAATTATACCACAGTCGCCAATGACTTGACGTTTGAAATAGATCCAACTGAACCCTTCATAGAAATGTAGAAATCACGTGAGATGGCTTACCAATGGGCGGTACTATATTAATGTGAACAAACTTTTTGGCTGTGATTTATGGGTAGGGATGTATATCTCCATAATACTTCTACTAACGCTTCGACGGAATCCTAATCAAACTTCAACTTGCGGGCAAGAGTTATTTAATTTTCAATTCTTTTCTGATCGTTTTATGCCGGGAATTAGTTTGACGAGGCGTCGCTAGATTCTAAGTTGAAAATATCGGGAAGGAAATTAAAAAAGGTGCAAAAGATTTGTCCCAGTTTGTTATCGGTCTTTCAATTGTAAATCATTATGTCGGTCGATTAAATTTAGTCGAGTTCTTACGAGAACACGACGTTTGAGACAAATTATTCAAATGACACCATTTTCAAAGGCCTAGATGCTACCTGTCGGATTTTTAAGCATTACTTTTTTCTCTCGCTACTTCAGAGACATTTGAATTCGTCCAACAAACTCACTGCAGGTGGCGCGTTGCCTATTGCTTGGGTGTCTTAATCGCTCATATCAATGGACAAAACTATATCTTGCGTCATATAGAATAAATGTTGAGTAATTTGTTTGAACTTTTGTTCCTCCAAGTCAATGACCATCTAACTTCTATAACCCATGACCATTTCAAAGTATTCATGAACAAGATATTCTTGTACAGCACTGGAATGAGGTCTAAAAATATTTACTCTTTCATGCTTTTTTACACTTTATGCTTTGTTCTCTTTTGTTTTTTCTTCGTCCTTTTACATCTTCGGTTGTTGCAATCTTTCATTGTACAACAACTGTATGCAAAAAAAGTTTGATTGGCAGAGTACAAGTTTATCTACATAATTCATAAGGTCCCTATCTATAATTAATATCCTTGAAGCCTGATATGTGTTAAGAGTGCCACAAACAGTTGGTAAGCAGTGGCGTAACAGACTAAGGTCAAGGTTAGAGCAACTCCTAAGGGCCCCCGACCTCAAAGGGGACCCCCGATGAATCAATGATGACGTCATGACTTTAAAAGTTTAAATTAATTAGAAGAAATGATATCCTATGATTCCTATCACACGATAAACCAGGGGAGTAATTTTCACTAACATTTTATTCACAATGATATTCGTATTTCTTCTGTTGTTGCTGCCATTTCAAATAATGCGGTATATCACATAAGTGTATCTCAGGCGCCAATTCGCCGGCCGAACTCTGGTCAGCGGTTTTTGAAGGCTACTTTATGTTCGAAGAACACGATGGTCACAACGTTCGGTGGACGTTTGTTTTGCTAGGACGTCAGTTTGGTTATGGTAATTTCGCTGTTAATACAATTTCAATCAATTTTACTTATTTGTGATTGGCTAATGACATCGAAATTAACTTTTAATTTTTTTACTAGTGGTATTTAGTTACTGAAGTCAGCGCTGTTGTTTCTCGAGCTTTTACAGACGGTAAAGCAAATATTTGGCGAAACACGCGTGCCATTTTTCATTAATTATTCTCGAACCGTGTTATTTCCTATACTAATTTATGGCCTCAAATTTAAAACGAAAGTATAATCCTGGTGCATTTAAAAGAGCAGAGGAAAATTGTAGGATCGAAGCTGCCACATCAAGTACGAGAAACATATCGTCTTTTCTTCAGACTGAGAAGAAAGATGAATTAAGAATTTGTCAAGGTGATACTCGGCTTCAAGGTGATTGTCCTGCCTCCTCGAGTCACAGTGATGGCAATGAAGATTATGGGAAGCAAAATCCTGAAATATCTGAAAATAATAGACGGAGTAAAGAGAAAGAAGCAACAGAAAAAGAAGAGAGCATTGCGCCATTTAACATAGAGAACATTGTCATTGCACCAGTACTAGGAAATGGTGTCGCTATCAGCCATTCAAGTGATCCATCTTCAAGATTGAATTCTGTTAGCGAAAGATCTCAGTTTGATTTTGATTCATAGAGACGTTATCGAGCAGACCGAGGCGAATTTTGCGAGACAATCAACGACGCCTCTCTAAAAATGGAGATTTTAAACCATAGACCATGTAGACCATCTGGCCCTTTTGAATACAGAGATGAAGCAGGAACATTGGTCACTAATTTCCATGCCAGGTATTACAACAAATTTGTCGATAATATTTCAGTTCCAAGAGGCTGGCTTTGTTATTCCAACGAAATGAAAAAACCATACTATGAGGTTTGTTGGCTATTTCCTGATCTTTCAAACAACAATTACGAGAATCAAAAGGCTTGGATAAACGGCGTATCGGGTTCTACCTCATAATATGTCTGCCAAGATCAATCGGCACGAAAAGTCAGTTTTGCACATAGAAACATCCGCTGTCTGTCTAAGGTGGAAATCTGGAAAAGTTCTTGATGAAGAAAACGAGAATGAAATACGCCGGAATTCACTGTTTTGGGTCAAAGTCCTGGAACGAATCCTGTCAATCATCTTGACTTTGGCATCGTTAAGTTTAGCTTTCAGGGGGCACCGAGAAGCCGTGTCTGACGGAATATGTGAAGGGGGCAACTTTCTGGCATCGGTGCATTGGTTGCACAATATGATGAAGTTCTTTCCGAAGTTATTTCGCTTCTCGCTAAAGCTACTAAATATCTCAGTGCCAAAATTCAAAATGAGCTAATTAGTCTTTTTGCAAATGCGGTAACGTCATCACTTGTCAAAAAGATCAACGATGCACCATTTTGGTCTGTTATTTTGGATTCGACTAGTGATATCTCACGGGTGGACCAACTGAGCGTTGTCGTTAGGTGGGTACAGGTTGAGGGTGAAGACTGTAGAGTGGTTGAGAGTTTCATGGGTTTTGTTAAATTAAATGATGCAAAGGCAGAGGGTATAGCTTCTACTGCGAAGGAGTTTCTTGAAGGACTTGCTTTGTCTTTTTGTAAGATAAGAGGTCAAGGGTATGATGGAGTTTGTGTAATGAGCGGGATTCACACTGGTGTGCAAAGTTCAATTAAAGAGATGGTCCAATCTCCGGTTCCATTCGTACACTGTGGTTGTCATAACTTGAATGTAGTAATAAATGATGCGGTTAGCTCAATACAGGAGAATGAACGTTTCTTTGGGCTATTGGGTGAGGTATTTAATTTCTTTGGGTCATAGTTGAATAGGTGGGAAGAACTTTGAATCCATGCTGTTCGCGGATCTCTCACTTTGAAGAAATTATGTGTGACAAGGTGGTCTTCGCGAATAGATGCAGTTCGTGCCGTCCGCGACGGATATCGGGACATTATGAAGATTCTAACGCGACTGTCTTTAACATCGACAAATAAAAAAGAAAGGGATAAGGCTAGATGTCTTAACGAAAAATTAGGCAGTTATGAATTTGTATTATTTATCCTTATTTGGGAACGAATTCTCCACGCAATAAACTCCACTTCACGTAAAATGCAGTCTCCTAAAGTTGATCGCTCAGTTGTTGCAAGGCTCTTAAGCTGCTCTCTTTCAGAACTAAGAATTCTACGGGACTCTTGGGACTCTGTGGTGCTAACGGCTTCTGCATTGGCCATATCATGGGATGCTGCCCTCCATTTTGAACAAAAGAGAAAAAGAAAGGTGAAGAGGTTTATGGTGAATTGTGTGATGACGAAAATATAGATAATCCTGAACAAGCGTTTAAAGTTAATGTCTTTTATAAAACAGTAGATACAGCTTTAATGCAAATGCGGCAAAGATTTGAGGGTCAAGACATGGTAACGTCCACATTTGACATTTTATTTCTCAAACGTATGGTAAAGGCTACTCAGGAAGACCTTTTAAGGGCTTCAGCGGCAATACTGAGTCAATATCCAACTGATTTTACCGAAGACTTGGAATCAGAGCTCAGATCGTTTGTTAACGAATTTAGAAAAGAAATTGAAGAAAAAGACTGTGTCTTGGATGTGATAAAATTGATGCTTGAAAATCGCGTCACTTCGTCGTTTTCAATGGTGTACAAGCTACTCGTTTTCTTCGTTTCAATCCCGGCAACTGCGGCATCGGCAGAGCGGTCTTTTTCCATACTAAAGCTCATTAAAACATACCTTAGATCAACAATGAGCCAAGAGAGACTAGACCACTTGGCTATTCTGTCTATTGAAAAGCTAAGGACAGATCAATTGATAAGAAGGAATTGATTAACAGTTTTGCAAGTCTCAATGCACGTAGGAGCAAACAGTTTGGCTTGTAATTGTAAAGTGTAAATGTTGGGTTTTATTATATTGCCTTTTGGACATATTCTCCGACAGTGGACACTGTGTCATGCAGTCTCACGTGGACATAAATGTAGCTTAGATACTTTGTCCTGTTCATTTTAAATGTCATAATACAAAAGAAATAGAATTGGCATTGTATTTTTTCATTGCTACCAGCCTATTTTGTAAAAATAGCATTTATGTTAGTAGCTCTGTTGTATAGTAATTTATTATTTTGGTTCAACATGACCATAAGAATTATCTCTGTACATTTACTAGATCTTGCACATGCCACGTTAGTGTTAATATCTACATGTTATTGTTTTCCATTTTCCTTATCTTTCATCAAATAGATGATTTCATGTGTATTGTGAAGGTTCAGTTGCAAATGTAATATCTTTTTATCTGATTCAGATTTCAGACTCTATAACCTCTAGCAGTCCATTGAAGTCTTGAAATGTATGTCTAAGCTGAGGGGGGTCGGGGGCCCCCGAGCAAAATTCTCCTAAGGGCCCCCACTAGCTCCGTTACACCACTGCAGAGGGTGGAAAATTAACACTTCTTTTACCAGTATGGCAGCGATTCCTAAGTGATTTGAAATTAGTGTATCTAAATGGCGAGTCGTTTGATCCGCATACAATTCGGTACAACATTGATATGTAAAAGAATAGACAACATGACTCTTCAGTAAAGAATAAAACATAATCCATAAAACGTCATCTTGTTAGTTTGATATTCAAGTTATAAACAGGACAATACGGAAACAAAGGCGCGGTGATATTTTGGGTGATATTTTGACTGTATTTCAAAGTCATTGTGAAACCAACTGAGTTGGTTTTACAATACACAACCACGTATTGTGCTGGTAAGTTATATTTATTCGAAGTTTACGATTCCCGCCTGGTTCTTCGCTTACCTAGGGATTGTGCTAAGGCCCAGTTCAAACGTAGAACTTTTCATGTGTCGAATCTAATGTTAATGAGCAAAATCCTTTATTTAAACTGATTTGCATTTGATTAAGCACATGTAAAGTTTGAAGTTTGAACTGGGCCTAAAATATTGATGCATTCAGGACTGAAGAAAAACGTAATGACAATCTCATATACCAGTTATCCATTGTTTCGGACCTTTATAACCAACTCCAAAATACTTCTAACCGCTCTTCTTCAGCAATTTTCTGTTTGTTATGACGGGACATCCATTCTTTGTCCGTCAAAGGTTCTCCTTCCTAGGGTTGGATGCTATCGTTAGCATTATTGTTTGATGAGTAATTTGTCGTGCATCCCCCTTCGATCTCAATTACATGGGTCCCTGAGTCTTTTCAGCTGGAGCCCGTACTCGAGGAAGAAGAAGACGAGCTATAAACGGTTTCTGCATGCATCCGAAAAATTCTGAGCAGTTCTTCGAAACAATATTCGAGTTTTTCAAACGGAAACCTGCCTTGCGCTATGTAAATCACTTACTACAATTCTCAGTCTTTCCCATTTTGAGGTCATTTCCGGTAATTGCATAATTGCAAACTTTGACCACGAAAATTTCCATGAAGATGAAATTTTTGAAAAGCAAAATATCTTAATTTTTTAATTCGAAAAAATCCAGAAATGCGAATATACAAAATTACGACACACGTGATTGGTACTTTAAAACCGGCATCTAAACGAAACAGAATATCTTTTCAAACTTTTTCACATCACAAAAGAAATTTTTAAATCGACTTATTTTCTTATAAGAAATCTTTCGAAAGAACCTTGTCTGATATTTCCCTTTGGTTTTTTGGAATACCATGTCTGAATGTCTTTCTTTGTAGATACTTTAAAGAAAATTCATGGCAGAGAAGCAAGGATAACACGTCGTAATTATGAATTCATAAAGAATATGTCAAAATTTCAAACACTGTTGTTGTTAACATGGTTACAAAAAACAAATAATCAATCAAAAATTATCTTATGGCTCTAATAGTTCTGCTACAGTTCAGTATATAATCGATATTGATGTCGTAATTATTTTAGGGATAGATATATGCCCATAAGTAAAGACAATGACTACTTGTACCATACTAAAGTAGGTGTAAGCGGAATCCGCGGCGAAGTAATTTTCAAGTTAGCATTGGTTGGTTTGACAAACGAATCTCTGAAGCTTTTAACATCACTGAATGAACAATTGATATGGAGAAGTGACCACAAACAATTGGTTTTGTTTTCATGTCAGCCTGAGCTTTAGCAAATGGTTTTCTGGGCTGAAAACATATTCTCAAAAAAAAAAGGAAAGGTCGCTAAATTAAGTTTGTATGGTGTGATTCGTACAAGCCTCCATATTATTGAACTCAGTTATTAAAATATCGTGATTTGTCAATGTTAGAAAGATGAGTAATTAATTGCATGATAACTTTTGGTTAAATTTTTAGTCTAGCTTTATTAAGGTGGGACAAGAGGAGGACAACAGTTCCTACTGGGTGCGCATGACCTACTGGCTCGTGCCAGTTACGCCACTGACAAGGACATCAACTGCGAAATACAGTAAGAGTATTTTATGAGAAATTCACTTGAGCCTGGGAAAATCATTGAAATGTGATCCTGCTGTGAAAGACTTGAATGCTGAACTTTTTCATGGCGGGATCAGACTTTTGTAACTTTCATCTGGCTAACGCCACATGATTTTAGGGTAAAGGGAAACATACAGCCAGGAAATTGAAAAGACTTATTTTACATAATTTGTAGATACTTACATGCATTTTTATTTTTAATTGTTGAGGTTTCGTCCTGTTTGTCCAGGACGTCTTCAGAGCATAACTGATATTATTTGACCACGTCAACCGATTTTACTAACGATAAGTGCATATGGTACGTGATTATTTGACTACTTCATACAAAGCTGTGATTGATTGTTCCCAAGATGTTAATTTGATTCACAGAATTTCATTTTAAACCATAGAAAATTTTATTTTGATTATTTATGACTTATTTACGAGAATTGTGATTTTCGAAATACAGAGGTCCAAAATTCCCTCAGTGGATAGCGTTCTTGTGCTACGGCATTGTGTTTCAACACTTCAATGGACTCTCTTACTCGACTAGGAAGAGTTTGTTTAACACTCGTGATCAACGACCATTGATCCCACTTGATGATGAGATTCTGTTCCCGCGGATATTTTCCAAGTTAGGACGTCTGTATTTCACAAATCATAATTCTTCTTAATAAACCATATATAGTCACAATTAAAACGCTTTATAGGCGGTAGAGCGGCGGACCGGTATCCTGAAGGTGCCAGTTCAAATCCCGCTCGAGTGAACAATTTCCAGTTGACTTTAGCAGTGTAGGTTAATTGTGAAGTTATCATTTCATAATACCCTGAGGATGATTCTGAAATGGAATTGAAACACTACACATCCATCCTCATGGATAGCGTTAAGTTGTCGCTAGAATATCTCGTGCACTTAAATTGGATAAAAACTCGCCTCCAATTCCTGTGGACTCAATAGCTCAACAGGTTGAGCGGCGGACCGGTATCCGGAAGGTGTGAGTTCAAATCTAGCTCTAGTCAATAATTTTCAGTTGACTTCAGCAGTGTAGGATTTCTTATGGGTAAATGAACCGAGATAAGACGCAGTGTGACTCATATCTTTTAGTTTACTTGTAGTTGGAGATAGTTTACTAACCAAAGCATTCGTTATCATGCCGTCGAAAATTGCGACGATCTCACGATTGAATGGAAATCAGCCTTTATGCATCTCGATCATTTAATTTTCGATCATTTTTTTTGTGCATTTAATATCAAAATGGCATTGTTCTATTAGTACTCGATAATAGTGTTTTAATTTCTCGTTTTATTTGTAGATGAAAACGTTGCTCAAACCTCCGCTCAGGTTAGCTACGAACAGGCAGGAACAGGTACGAAAATTGCTCGTTTTAAGCGCTTTGATAAATGAGTTGTTTCAGAAATTTCGAGTTAGCAAGGGAGTTGCACGAGTAACATTTTACCGGGAATTAGTAACTGAATATAGTTTGAAACTCATTTATGTTTGGTGAATTTGACAAGTACTTATTCTGCCATGACAACAACCGTCTGCGTCAATGCCAGCATTACATTTATGTGTGTTCACTTCAGTAAATTTTATTGGCACGTAATTTTCCAAATTTTTTATTAAACAAATTTTTTTTAAACAAATTTCTTGCCCAAAATACGACTAGAGAACCTTGTCCCATATTCTGCTATTGCAGGGCGGGTATGAAGACATTAGAGCACAAGATGAGAGGGATTTAATTGAAAGGATCAATTGAGGAGGCGCAAGAAATGACTATTAAATCACCAAAAGCGAGTATTTACATGGATAAAATTAATTTTGCATGCGTTGGTCTTAACATTTCAATGTATTGATCTGGAGTATAAATATGGCTGATACCCAAGAGCATGACTGTCTTCTGATGAACGTCTGACGTCCCAGCGGAGAACGGTCATAAAGTGGCGTCCTAGTTAAAAAGAAAACGCCTGTTGTATCTCATCATGTGCCATCGAGGAAACTTAAATCGGGCATTTTACCAAAGCTCCGCGTTAAAGTGGCTTCCAAAAACACCTGAAAATCTTCATCGCTGAGGGCCCTGTAGTGATAATCTTAGTTGGGGGCTAAGAAGCTATTTTATGAGTATAAGAATTTGAAGATCATTCATTTACTAATTATTTATCATTCATTCATAGGCGTTTATGATCTTCATCATATTCTGTACACAATGGTCTTAAAGTGCGTTTATTACTTTTCATTTCTGTAGACGTTGTCGACAGCCCTTCTCCCAAAGTTTTTGTATCTTACCAATGGAAAAGCAAGTCCGAAGTTTTGAAGTTGGAAAAAAACTAGAGAAAAATGATATCATGTGTTGGATGGATGAGAAAGAAATAAAAGGAGGTGAAAAATTGTACCAAAAAAATTGCCGAAGGAATAACAAATGCCAAGGTAAATTTAGGAGACTTTTGTCAAAATTTCTTCTTTGCCGATAAGGTAGGTCAGGATTATTTGGCGTTCTGTCAATCTAAGAAATGTCATTCAATGCAAAATTAGAAAACATATATGTTGAATATTGGCTCACAAGTCACACAACTTGACCATTATATGTAGCTTTCGGTTAAAGTGAATTGTCCAAAATTTTCTGCATGAATAGTTTACGATTTATGAAGTTATTACTCGGGAATTTGTCATAATCGAAGTTCTGGATGCCATTATCTCCAGTCTTTATTTAATTATTTTTATTTATTTATTGATTGATTGATTTGTTTATTTTTTCATTTTCATTTGAAAAATTACGCATTATTTTCCGCAAGGCCTTAAGAAACCGTGAGGACCTTTGTAAAGACGGTTTTGCAACTTAATTGGAAAGGTATTTTGGTAAATTTACTGCCATGGTGAACTGCTTAGTCTACGATATTAGCTGTGCACGTCTTGTTCAGAAACTCTTACGCTCATCTATATGGCCCCTCAAAAGGTGATAAAAATTAGCCGTAGCGAAATGTAATATATTAAACGGAATATCACAACCGGACTAATAACAGTGAGAACATAAATTTCGTCTTGACCTTTTAACTAGAGCTCTGCACTTTGCATTGGTCTCGTGAATTGATGTAAATGATATTGTTGATCTCGTTGAAATGAACTACCTGGTCACGACGGATGATAATACAGGGATTTTAGTTCGGGAATCAAAGCTTAGCAATTAAAGGTTTGCATGTTATCTTTTAGTGGTCGATGAGGATTTTCATCACCTTAGTCAAATTTTTCAACTTTTTTTTCAGGCCCATAAAAGTGAATACATGCAAAATCACGACCATATAGTAACTTGCAGGCAGGTTAATGTAGTTAGGCCTGTTTTAGACGACATGCCGAACCTAATAATCATTTAGGTCGACTCCAATATGTTTAGCTGACCATGTCTTAAGTTCTCCTGAATCGTCTGTGGGCTTGTACCATTCTGGAAACGTATACCATTAGAGAGAGCGTTTATTCTGCACAACGTATGTGAATAAAACATTAGATAATGATTGTACATTCATTTGAAGAGAAATTTCTTTGCCATTGTTTTCAAAAGATTCAAGGTTCCACGAGATCAGGACAATCAGCATACGATAGTCATATCATAATAAATATTTGATGAAAAAATAAAAAGGCTATTAAGAATTTACTGTGTACAATCTAGGGGTTTTGGACGTATTTAATATCACGGGCATTCACGCGTTATTACGGAAGGTTAGGGTTGCCACAATTTCTCATACGGTTTACCAGATTTAAGAATCATCAACGATTCCCAGTATGTGGCATATGAGCCTGAAATTTCATCATTTAATGATGTGTTGTTGTGGCGTCATTATGACATCATCGTGAACCGACAAATTCTATAATTTTCGTGGATTATTTTGCACATTCCGCGGCGAAGGCCTGAGAGGGGCGAACATACTAATCTTGGCACGTTTGGGGTGTATTTACCAGGGAATAGACTATAGGAAGAAAATCTAGAAAATAGGTTCTAGAGACACAACGATGGCGACAAAGATTGTGAGCAAGACAGCAGAAGAACGACAGGTTACATTGGCCATGAGTAATGTCTTTACGAGAAAATAAAGGAGAACGAGAAGTTAGATTTCTGGACATGAGACATTAGAAGTTAGGAAAAAAGTAGGATATGCGCAAAAGAGGTCATAGCGGCGACACATATGGACATGATGGAACGCCATTTGCACAAAAATGATTCAACGTAAATTCTGGGATATAATGACTTAATATGTCATTATTTACAAGCAATACGAAGAAAGAAAATATTCTTCATATGATAAGATCAATAGTCATTTTTGAAATGGTTTAATGTAATGTCGATAAGCAATTGACTTCATATCAAACCATGATTTGCCATTTTAGTCATAGTTTAACATCATGCAAGGACTGTTACAGGGGCGGATACAGGAATTTTTTTCAAGGGGGGTTGAGTATAACATGACTAAGTGTTAAGTATCACATTTTACAGTTAGAGTGTGGGGCATTTTTTGACAAGCCTTGCTTTTCAGCAAACTGGCTGTTACAATTTATGCTCATTTCTCACACAAAAAACTGTTAACAACACGTGATTATGTGATTATGATTGAGATTATGAAAAATTAATTATTATTATTATTATTATAAAACTTTATTTAATGAGGGTAACATTTGCCAGTTTACACTGATGAACTTATGGCCCTCAAAATTAGATACTTCTTATGTATGAATACGTGACAAATATAGATATTTGAAATATCGGTAAAACATTGACAATGAGTAGAAATTCAATTACGAAATATAAATCTAAATAATTATAAAATCAATATAAGTGAATTATCTTGTATGAAATAATATGAATAATTTTAAAATTAGACATGTTGTCAAATAGCTAATTAAATTACAATATTAAACGACATTATTTATTTTCATTTATTTAACCAGAAAATATTTACGTATGGCCAAATTAAAGGAACTGTAAGAGTTCTTTTTCCCAATGTCTACAGGAATACTGTTGCACAATCTTGAGCTAGTAACATCAAAGGTTCTTTCCCCTTCAGTCTTACTTTTAAATTTAGGACAAACTAAATTTACAGATGCATTCCTGGTTGACCTCGTGTGTAAATCTGCATTCCTTTTGAGGATATCATCAATATAATCAGGAACAGGACCATTGATTCTTTTATATGTTAGACAACATTCACATATTGCAGTTTCATCCCTGATTGGTAACCAGTTCAGTTTTTTAAACATTACGCTACTTCTTTCCTTCATGTTCGCATCAAGGATCACACGGGCGGCTCTTTTCTGAAACTTGAAGATTTTGACAATACTTTCGTTTGAACAAGAGCCCCAAACTGTGCCGCCACATAACATTATTAATTTAATCATGGACTTATAAAAGAGCTTCCGTGCCTTAATTGGGAGGTTCCTTTTTATACTCTTAAGTACACCAATCTTTCTGGCTACATTTTTGCTTAATTCATCAATATGGTCATCAAAAGTTAAGTTATTGTCAATTCGAACTCCCAGGAGGGTAAAACAATTATCGTCCAACTTTTGATCCAGTCGACGACCGGTGACGAGTCTTGGAGGTAATAATTTTGTTCTTGGAGGACCGTGTGAGATGAACGAACTTCGTTGAGATCTTTCTGTAGAATACTCTTTACAGTTGTAGAAGAAGCCAACGAAACTGATGCGCTTAGGGTCGTATCGTCGGCATAAATATCTAAAGTCAATTTTTTAACGAGGCAAATCATTTATAAAGACCAAGAACAGAAGCGGGTCAAGGATCAAGCCTCGAGACACGCCATGAGTAATAACTTCGGTAGTTGAGTTGAAATACCCTAGATTTACATACTGGCGACTATCTTTAGGTAGTCTTCCAGTAAAATGAAATTCGTTGACGAGATACCATAAGATTCAAGGTTGGCTACTAGGAACTTATGATCTATAAGATCAAAAGCTTTTCTGTAGTCGATAAATACCAAGCCATTAATATGATCATTCTCAAAGTTCCACAGCAGTTGGTCAACTGGTCTAATAAAGGCGGTTTGTGTCCAGTACGTCTTGCGAAAGTCAGACTAGAGGTTATATAGAAGGCTGTCTTCTTTTAAGTGGTGATACAAAGCAGTATGTATATGTTTCTCGAAAATCTTTGAAAGGAATGGTAACACAGAAATTGGACTGTAGTTACACATGTTTTCCTTAGAACCTTTGCCTTTGTATATAGCAACTACCTTTGCTAGCTTCCACGCTGATAGAATACAACTGTTATCTATACAGTTGTTAATCAGTCTTGCTAATGAAGATGAGATAGCTGGAGCAGCAGCCTTCAGGATTCTTGTACTAATACCATGGGCGCCGGTTGCCTTCTGCATAGGCATAGACTTGATATCTTTTTCAATTTGGGAACTATTTATATGTGGAATGACCAGTACAGCCTTATTGGAACAAATGTGATGGCTGTTTAAGGAATCAACAGTCGGGGACGATGAATCCAAAAAATCAGGTGGTTGATCAACAAAAAACAAGTTAACTCCGCAATTTCTTGTTTGTCTGTATGGGAAACGCCATTCTTATCTTTGAGAGAACTGATGTTGACATGTCTATTTATGTTGTCCGTCCCAAGCGTTTTAATTAGATTCCAGAGTTTTTTAGGGTCTTGCCTGTTTTGTTCTACTTTCTCCCTGAAGTATTCTTCGTTGGATTGGCGAATTGTTTTGGTAACTTTGTTCTTGGATTTCTTGTATCTGGTCCAATCATCAGTATTTTGAGCTCTTTTAGCCATCTTCAATAAATTATTTCTTTCTGCAATTTTTCCATTTATATCACTGTTAAACCAAGCAGGTTGACGTTGCGTCTTTATTCTTTTATGCTTTGTTGGAACATGTTCATCAATAATTCTTGAAAAGATCTTAAACCACGCACCATAAATGTCATCGATATCATCAAATATAAACGCAGTCTCTCACGGGGCTTCATTAAAAGACTGAACGAAGGCTTGCACATCAAGGTGTTTGAAGTCTCTGTAGGTGAAAGATCGATGATTTGATGGCTCTTTAGTGTCGTTTTGCTTGTATTGCCTGAGAACAATTGTTGGAAGGTGATCAGATAAGCCAATGACTTTGGTTTCTACTGCGGTAATTCTGTCGGGAATGAGTTACCCAGACATGATCCAAACAGGTCTGAGACGACAGCCTTGTAACTTGATTAACCAATTGCACAAGATAAAATTTTTTCAATGTTCTGATAAGTTTGTGTTTAAAATAATCTGGCTTGAAAACATCGATATTGAAATCTCCAAGAATAATCAACTCTTTGTTAAATAGATAGGCATTTTCTATGTTATTTCCAATGTTCATGTCATCGTGAGATTTCGAAGAAGGTGGTCTGTAAACGCCAGCTACAGTTGTTGGACGTTTAGATTTGTAGGGACAAACTTCCAAACATAAAATCTCGCTTTCTGACGACATAAGATGATGCCTTTTTCTGCACATAAGTTCATTATGAACGTAAATAAGATCCGTCCACCTTTCTTTCCAGCACGATCTTTTCTGTTGAGCTCATAATTTGATATAACAAATAATAAACTGTTTATTATTATAATTTATTAGAGCTAAACGTCTCTATTAGGATAACTATATGAGCTCTATGTCTTGGGTGCTGGACATTATTGAGCGATGCTGAAATCGCTTTAAATTTGGAGTCGGTGAGGCATTGAACATTCCATTGGCAAATTGATAATCCTTTACCGCAGTTAGTGGATTCTAAAGAGTCGTTGTTAGTTGACGTACAAGGGCCAGGGTAAGGCTCACATCTTCAGCCAATATAAGAAGATAATTAGCACACACAGATAGTTTGACTAAGTAAACTACTGCTCGAGCTCGGGAAAAAGGCGAGACTTTAGTAGGACGATGTCTTTTCAGACCTGAATTTCGGTCACGATAGTCACGGATATCCAACTTGGAGCAAAGAAGGATTGAGGAACTATCGTTAAAAGAATCTTGATCGACTATAGACCCAGGATGAGTGTTAAACGTAATATGGTAACTGAAAGCCGAAGGTGGAACAGACTATCACATTATCATTAATGGAACATTATTCCAATTATATATGCCCGCCATTATGCCAATCATGGGATAATGGGATCAAAGATTCCTCAGATCCTCAGATCATGGGATCAAAGATTTCTCAGATCCTCAGAAATTATTTTTCTGATGATAGAGGTTGACGAATGTTAACCTATCATTCCAGATATCTCCCTGCTCCCACGTTTCCAAAATATATATCTCGTCAAATACATTATTGACACATTATAGTGGCTTGTGCTAAGGTCACACATATGTTGAACGTGCACCTTAGCTCACCATCTGAGTCCTGGTAGCTCAGTGGTTAGAGGTATGGCACTTATCGGTCATCAGGAGGTTGTGGGTTTGATCCCTGTCTGGCCCTCAGAAATTGTTTTGCTGAGGATAGAGCTTGATGAACGTTCATCTATCATTCAAGATATCTCAAAGCTCCACATTTCCAAAATATATATATTTCAAAAATAAATTTTGTTTCTATCTTCCTTTTTGTCAGTTTTTTTAATTAATTTAATCTATGCCTTTCGTTAATAGATATTCCGTTCAAAACCATATGTCACTTAGTGCAGATAAATATGCACTAATCAGTGGAAAAATAATGTTGCCATGAAAGCCAACACATTGCACTACTATGTCAAGCATGCCTCAGAGGTCAGCGGCCAGTCTAGTTGTCCTCCCAGGGTGAAATATGTGATACAGCATCAGACCCAGGCATTTCACAGTTTACAGTTATGTATTTTATCTTTCCCTAAAAACTCCAGCGAACCAAATTTTTCAACAATAATATTTTAATATTTATTTATGAAAACTTTGAGACTGGAAGACAAAAACTAAGGATGTTCAAGATAAGATAATCCTTTTGTGCCATATGTCAGTGATTAGGAACAAGAACAGTCAGCCCACCGCTGGGGCGGATCCAGGCTAAAATCTGACTGCGCCACTAGGGGGATCTGGGGGCATGCTCACCAGGAAAGTTTGAGCTGCTAGGACCTCACGAACACCTTTTCCAGCATTTTTGACAGTAATTTGCCTATGCATAAATGAATTGAACGTAGAATACTTTTCAATGGAAAACCAGTCATTTTCATTCATACATACTTTTCAGAGAATGTATTTGAAATTTGTACAATTTAATGAAAGTGCATAATCCTCTACAAAATAGTAACATCAACATCTAACGGTTGTTGGCATTTATTGGAGAAAATATTTAACTATACATGATTACAAGCCCTAGATGACCAAATTACATGTATCTTACAGTTTTTTCAAGAAGAGTAATAACACTCAGTATATTCATAGCAATTTTAAATGAGCTTTGAGTTATCTAATGAGATGAAAGAATTCATCACATCATCCTCTTCTGTATAACTTGTGGGGCTTATTTGCAAAGGTGGACAGTTGACAAATTTAAATTCTACTCACAGCTGAAAACTCAACCTAAAGTCTTCTTGATGCAGCATGGACAACTCACCTTTGATTCTTAAAGTAGAAGTCCATTCAAGACTTACAGTACTGGTTATTTCGCGGAAATCTCATACTTTCGATTTACTGATCTCCCAAGAACATCAGTTCCAAGGACCTTCAACACATTGAAATAATTCAAGTCCATATTTTTCGATGGGTTGGCTTTTTGGTATTAATTAACATTCTTAATTATGAAAATCTGACCGGGGCAAACGCACCGTTTGCACTTGTTTGGATCTGCCCCTACAGTGATTCTGCAATGCACATTATAGTAGCCTCTTCAAAGTTTGAAGGTTAAAGCAGAATGTAGTGAGAAATGTAATGTATATACTTGTGTGGTAGAAGCTTTGAATTTTTTTCCAGAAAGTCCTATTGGATCAGATTAGGAGAATTTAAATTAAAGGTTTCAACTTACTTCTGACTTTTCCTAACAAGGTGCTGATGGTTTGCCCCTGACAAGTAAACTTTTCAGGCATTACTAGGCAGAATACAGGAGTGGTATGTAACATTAAGGAGAGCCATCTCGGCAGAAATGGGTTAATTCTCTAAGCCACTCTCCAGAAACCTTGGTTAACCTGCTTGCTGGCTGTTTTCTTAGAGGAATCCCTTGATAAGTAAAATCTGACATTAACCAGAGTAAAATGATAAAGTGCAAAAATCATCCATGTGCCCATTAAAGGGTTGATGGGGTCAGTTCCAACAAAATTTTAACAGATAAGGCCATAATTATTATATTTAACAGGAAAGACTACACTAAGAACATAACCATAAAGGGAGGATGTGGTTACATGACTGTATTTCTAAATATTTTAATATCAGTATTGCAAATATGTATGACTGAATTGTGATAATTCTGTTATTGTTGAAATATTTTAGTTGAAATTGTTATAATAGAATAGAAAAATATTGAAGTGTTGCTTGTTTATGTGCTTTCAAAGGCACAAAATGTAAGCTCACATCAGGATCAGTGGCGGATCTAGGGGACCCAAGGGGCCTGGGCTGCCCCTTTCAGTAATTTATAATAAGTGTAATTTATGATAAATTCGCTTACTAAGGTAACTGAAAAAATAGGAACAGAAAACAGGTACAAGTGTTTATCTCCCAAAGAGTTAATAAAACATAAGTTAAAAAGTTTTATTCGTGCACATGCAATTCCGAACATGAACGAGTACTAACGCGTTTGTAACTTTGCCCTGAAAAATGCACAATTACCTTGTTTTTACTCTATATGTAAATATATTTTGGCAAATACAAAAAATGAGTGGTTGAACATCTTAGTGGCCATAAAAAAAATACTCAACCATAACGTAACGTAACGTAACATAACATAACATAACATAACATAACATAACATAACATAACATAACATAAGTTTAATTACGATGCAAATTAGCAAAATTACAAAAATACATCAAATAACAAACACCAAAGCATCGTGGAAGGAAGTGAAGGGGTTGTTCCTATGTTAAACTCCCTAAATTAAATAATCAAGATGAAAGCAAATGAAAATGTAAAATAAGAAATTCTAAATTCCTAAGTAAGATTTGAGCCTACGTTTAAAAGAGCTGTAGCTCTCCGCTTCAACAACACTCGATGGTGAGTTATTCCAGTTGTGTGTTAGCCAAACAAAAAATGAAAATTTCTATCAGTTCATCTAGACTAACTTAGGGTATAGTACATATTTGTGATTTGATCTTGTACTAGATATTGAACAATGAACATGTGATTTCTCTTCGAGAAGCTCAGAGCAGAAGAGAAAATGTTACCGTATAATTGCTACTTCTGGACTGGGCTCCTCCTTCAAGCCAAGTCTGGATCCACTGGTGAGGGTGTTATGTTGCTGAACCTTTTTTGTCCGTAAGAAAGTCCGGTTGGGCTGACATTGAGGTAACCTGACATGTACTCATTACAACCTCTACAGTACATTGTATGCCATGAGCTGTCACTGTCAGGTGATGTACAATTTACTGCCAGTGAATGTTATTACAATGAATGCATAGTTGTTTTCATTTGCTGACCAAAATTTAAAAAAAAGGTTGAGATCCCTCAATAGTTGACTTTTTTAAAGCAGTTAATCTCATGATCTTTCCAAATCCATGTTAAATGTCTCTACTACTTGAGATTAACTGTAATTTTAATAAAATAATGTAATTTGATATAAATGCATGTGTTTGAATGTTTTAGCAGGCTTACCTCAGAAGATGAGGTCAGAAACATTTTCCAACTGCGTAAAACAGTTGCTCTCAAATCTCTGTAATAGTTGTTTAGGTTTTCTTTTCTATTCCTCTGTTGGTAAAGGATTGGTTAGAGATATAGTAATATAACCCAATACTGATAACCCAACCGCTGCTGCTGGAATTTCTAGGTCACGATAAGCATTTCCCTAGTTGGCTGTACTTTAAAAAGAGCATATTGATAAATGTACACAGTAGTGGGATGGTCCGGGGCTACATTTTAAGACAGGCTTCTGAAGTACGTATTTTATAAATCCTCTGTGTCATAACCAGAACAGAAAGAACTGGACTATTACACGTTAATGGCCACAACATATATCCTTTAAAAAAGATATGCCGCCTGGTCCGAAACACCAGAGAAGGGGTGTATTTAATACCTAACCAGCTCCACTCTACGGTACAAAAGTTTTCGGATCATGGGAGGTCTTTAAAAACTATTATTATACATTCACACTTCATTCTTGTTTCTTATTGGCCGACATTCACCAGTTAATTCTCAACGTCTGGAAGCCGTGACATTATTTCCGTAGAATAGCGTGAATTATTCGACGGAGCGGTCCAAAAAAATTATTGGACGGTGATGACGTAACCACCTCAAGATCGCGAAAATTACAAAACAGTAAAAATTGGCCTGCAGCAGTTTGAAAAGTTACTTGCACGACTCTAAGTGCAAATCTTTTCTTGCATCTATTGCTGTTTTGAATGTATAACATTGACCTCGGTCTGGATAATTCTTGACATCATCCCCAGCCTCATCCAATAATTGTTCATTATGTCTTTTTACATGTGCAGTGTGGTTATATTCAAAATACTTAAAAAATAATTACTAAGACACGCAACATTATTGGATTCAATGCAGGCAGTTGAGGCCTGTGGGCTCAGCCGCCTGCATTATGTTTTCTCTGCATCATATCAGCGAATTCAGCAAACAAAATTTTACAAAATCGACTTCCATAATTTTGTTCTCTGCATTCGCTGATATAATGCCGAGTGAAGACAATAGGTTTTGATGCGGGTCAGTAATTATATGCAAATAGTAAATTTTGTATAAGACTAAGTACATGTATATATATAAGGCATAGCTACACAAATTAGTTGAAATTGTTAGTCCGTGGCTCGACTGTGTTATATTTCTGCACTCAAGATAGTTCAATAACGCTTTCACCGTTTGAAAAGTAATAACCTTGGGAAAATTTCGGACTTGCAGTAAGCAGTGGCGACATTTTTCCCTTTTGTGAACTTTAAAATTTATACCAGTTTTCACCCACTTTGGTCGGTTGCCTCATCTTAAGAAGTTCAAGAATGTTCTGAAACAACTAGTTGATAGTATCTGTCTCACGAACACACAAAAACACCTTTCAAAAGGAAGAGATACGGTGGTCTTGAAGGTCTCGTCCAATAAAGGCCAATGACATTCTTTCGATAAAGTTAGAGCGACCAAAAAGGCACCATTCATGCAACGCACCTATTGTTCAATATAGTAACTAGAATCGCAACAAAAATAGTTCTGCAAATTTGCCAGCAGAGGCGGTCAAAAATACTGTTAAGCAGATGTGAAATAGAGAAGTTGTAACCCTTTACAAATATTACGCCAGCCGAGGCTAGTATACAGTTTAAAGAAAGATGCCAGAACGAACGAGCGTCCACTCAGCCAACCCTGCTGTGATTAACTGTTCTCCAAAACAAAGAATTGCTAGTTTTAAATCAACAAATAAGATGAACGCAGCCTCGCTTCAAGCAAGTATGACGGAACCATTGTCCCAACATCATACCAAACAAGGTATACTCAATATGTTCGCTCGAATCATAGTTGTGTCAGATATCATACAATTAATATCAGTTAATATCAGTTAACCATACAGTACATAGGTAATCTTACTTGTCTGCACGCGGTTCAAGAGTTTGAACAGTCTGTAGTCAAAAACTTTGAACTCCTTGTCAGATGCTCTGCTCTTCCTCTGTTTCTTCGAGAAAGTACTATCAACAAATGTACGAAACACGAATTGAGAGATGATCTCAGAAATTCCGAACACTGGTGTGCGTGACATTAATATATCAAAACAACAACGACGGCAAAATTTCCGCCTGTTTTTACTTTCGATATCAACTACTTTACATGCTGATATTTCTTCGGTAATTGGAAATGTTTTCAACTCGGCTAATCGAGTTGAAATTCTTCCATGTAACCATCCCCTAAACCCACAAGAATCAATGATATGGAAGACTGTCAGTCCACTTGAAGGTTTGAGAAAATTCCCAATTTGATGAGAAATTTCAGCCTTAGCACAAGATTAAATCAAAATAAACTCACCAAAAAATTTCGTGGACAGCCACTGTTTTTACATTTCGTATAGTTCCCACACGTCCATAAACTATCAACCAAAGGTAAACAATAATTTTGCAGGTAGATGAACAATCTTCAAGCTCGATACTCAGAAAATTATTTGTGAGCTACAGACGGGAATCGAACCCGCAACCTTCTGATGACCGGAAAGACGCTCTAACCATTGAGCTACCAAGACTCAGATGGTGAGCTTGGGTGAAAGTTCGATATATATTTGCGACCTAAGCGGAAGCCAGTACATGTTAATAATGATTGATGCGGTTTAATGTTTGAGAAACATGAGAGCTTGGATATATTAAGGTAGATGAACGATCTTCAAGCTCGATATTCAGAAAATGATTTCTGAGCCCCAGACGGGGATCGAACCCGCAACCTTCTGATGACCGGTAAGACTCTCTAACCATTGAGCTACCAAGACTCAGATGGTGAGCTTAGGTGCAGCTTAGGTCGCACATATATATCGAACTTGCACCCGAGCTCACTATCTGAGCAGGGCCGTTCAGAGGGGGGGACAAAGGGGACGATTTGCCCCGGGCCCCAGGCTCAAGGGGGGCCCCAAAATGAAGAAGGAAGAAATAAATTAAAGATGTAGTAAAATATATATTAGAGAACTTAAGCATGCAACGATTTTTACAACGGAAACGGGGTGAGTAACGTCAAAAGAATGGATCGAGAATTCTTATTGGTCAAAAATTTATCTCCGGTCGCCTTTCCTGTTGTCAAAAACGTTGCGTTCGCTATTATTAAATGGCTACAGATACTGCAATTAATTCCATTGTTGATAGTTCAAAACATATGTAGACCAGCGGCAGTGTTTAGTTGCGCAATCAATATGTATGTAACGAGTTTTGTATGTAGTTAAATATAGTACGTAATTAAATATAATGCGCGTAGGCATGACATAGCAAACGCTCCCTTCCGTAACGCCCTCCTTTTACGTAGTATGTATACAGTCTTGAATTGTTACTATCTCGGTACGCTACATGTAAATCAAAATGGCGTCTTCTCGTTCTTATTTATCTGGTGCAGCAAAGCGTAAACAAAGGCAAATTCGTGATGAAAATGAAGCAAAATCTCGTAGAACGCTAGAAGATCTAAACTGGTACACCAAAATCCAGAGAGGTAATGCATCTCAGTCCCAAGAAGTTGAAATTAGCTGTGACGAAGTAGCAGGAGATGATATTACATCTACGAATGCATATACCATTACTAATACTGACGCCGGTGAGACAATGGCCGCTCAAGTAAGCCTGGTGAGACAATAGCCACACAAGTAACGTCGTCCGATGCTGAAAGAACATTTGCACCTTTACTATCAAACGATCCTTCAAGTTGGATACGTCTAACTAAACAAGATACGGAGTATATTGCTAAAATTGGCGTGCCTGAAAATCCGAAGTCTTTCCCCAGAGATAGTTCTGGCCGTAACTTTCCTCAAAATATTTTTTGTCAAGAAATGCCAAATGGCGAAAAGGTAAAAAGAGATTGGTTGGTATGGAGTGCATCAAAACAAGGCCTCTTTTGCTTTCCATGCTGTCTGTTTCAAGAAATATCACAAAAAGAAAAGACCTCTGAAACATCCCTGCTGACAAGGCTGGATGCAGGACATAAAGATAACTGGAGAAAATTGTACGAAAAAATTGATGCCCACCAACGAAGTTCGTCGCATTTCTTAAGTTACATTACGTGGAAAGAACTTGAAAAAAACCTACATAAAACAACTGGAATTGATCAGCAACTTCAATGGCGGTTACAAAACGAAATATCAAGATGGCGTGAAATATTTCGATGCATATTGGACGTGGTATTATTTTTATCAGAGCGAAACCTTCCCTTTCGCGGTTCAACCACTGAATTAGGTAATCCAAATAATGGTCTTTTTCTTGGAAACTTGGAATTGCTTAGCGGTCACAATCATATTTTAAAGTCACATCTGGATAAAGTAAAAAAACATCAAGAAAACAACAGCCGAATGCAAGCGCATTATCTATCGCCACGTTCACAAAACGAGTTTATTGAAGAATGTTCTAAAGTTGTTCTCAATGCTATTGTGGAAGAAGTTAAACAAGCAATGTACTACAGCATCATTGTTGATGGTACTCCGGACGTTTCCAACACAGAACAAATGACATTCATGTTAAGACATGTAAATTTAAATGATGAAGTTTGAGAGATATGTGAAAGATTTTTGAGAATGGAAGATTGCGATAAAAAGAAAGGAAGGGATATTGCCGAGTTAATATGCAAAGTACTCAAAGAACATGATATTGAGTTTAAAAACTGTAGAGGTCAAGGATATGACAATGGTGCAAATATGGCTGGGGTTTACAATGGAGCTCAAGCAGCAATTCTGGAGAAAAATCCTTAAGCGTTATTTTCTCCTTGCAGTGCGCATAGTCTTAATCTATGTGGAGTGCATGCAGCAGAGTCGTCAGCTACTGTAAAAAGCTTCTTTGGAAATATTCAGAGGTTATACAATTTGTTCAGCTCTAGTCCTTCACGTTGGAAGATTTTGCAAGAGGCTACTGGTATATCCCTACATAAATTATCTACTACTCGTTGGAGTGCTAGAATAGAGGCAGTCAAGCCCTTAGTAAAGAGGCCAAGAGAAATTTTGGATGTATTAAAAAGATTGAAAGATCATGATTTGCCTGGTGAAGTGTCTGAAGATGTCGATAACCTAATCCAATGGTTGCAATCACTTGAGTTGTCTTACTTATAACCTTTTGGTTTAAGGTATTACAGACTATAAATGATGTTAGTGTTTTGCTTCAAGCTTCTAAGATCACCATTGATGAAGAATTGCATTTGATTGAGTCACTGCAAGACGATTTAAAACGCATGAGGGAATCTTGGAGCGTGATCTCTAAGGAATCAAAGGTTGTTGCTTCTTCTCTTGGTTTAAGTGAGTATTTTAAAGAAACAAGGCGGAGAGTTCCCAGACGATTTCACGATCAACCCAGAGATAGTGAACATGAACAGCACAACGATGAAAGGGAATTCGAAATCAATGTGTTTAATGTTGCTTTGGATAGAGTAATTTGCGAAATAGCATGCAGATTTGAAAAAACTAAAAAGTAAACGACTTGTTTTCCTTTTTATGGAATTGCTCTGAAGTCCCCAACACAGGCGGGGAAGCAGCAGGAAAAACAATGGAAATTCGTCGCAAAGATCTTTCAAATTTTTATCCATGTGATTTAAATGAAAAAGAACTTCTGGAAGAGATGCACCATATGAATAGGTTGAAGCAAAGCAATATTTTAGGCGGAAAGCTATCGTCTATTGCGTTATTCAATAAGATATATGAGAAAGGTCTTCAGACAATTCTTCCCCAAATTTGTGTTGTTCTACGGTTATTTGTAAGCATACTTCTATCTGTTTCATCAGGAGAAAGATCTTTTAGTAAATTTGGTATAGTTAAGAACTGTCGAAGATCCACAATGGGGCAAGAACGCAAGTCAAGTCTAATCATGCTGTCATGTGAGCGTGACATAGCAAGAAAAATTAACTATGATGACGTTATTGACTCGTTTCCATTCAAATGCACACGTAAAGTACACTTTTAACTTGTTTAAATTTTATTCACTTGTAAAAACTTTTAAATAATTTTTACACCTTCTTACGGTAGATACTGTACAATAGATAATGACGGCGGTAAAACTGCCCAAGGAGGGTGGAGCCCCCAAGTGGATTTTTCACCCGGGCCTCCAAATTTCTGTGAAAGGACTGTATCTGAGTCTTGGTAGCTCAATGCTTAGAGAGTCTTGCCGGTCATCAGAATGTTGCAAGTTCCATCCACGTCTAGAGCTCAGAAATCATTTTCTGAGTATCGAGCTTGAAGATCGTTCATCTACCTTAATATATCCAAGCTCTCATGTTCCTCTAACATTAAACCGCAATAATTTTTCACTTCATAACGCTTAACTATTCTTTAGTATTAGTAAGACAGCGCTTTGCAGAAACGTAAAAGAAAGCTACACGAATCGAGAATATCCAGTTCTACCAATAAATGAGCAATTTAAATCTAATTACATGTTATCGGTAAATCATGTTGACTAAATCATGTTGACATGTTTACTTGTTAAGTAATTTTTAAATCTTGCCTATTAATTCAATGCTACGCCAAATTATCTGACCAAGCTTATTTTCGAGTATAATTCACAGACGAACTGAAACCCTCATACAACATTGTTGTATAAAACCGACGAAGCTTCCTTAAAAAGGTATATATCAATATTAACAAAGCTAGTAAGGGTGGAAGGCCAAATTTTGCAAGTTCTCCTGGGTCAGTAAGATTTGCAGAACACGAGCATAACTGATCATGATTCCATTTAGTTACGAACACTCTTAAGCCATCAACGTTTAAGACTGAAGCGACATATCTTTGCACTTATTCTGCCAGGTTTATGCCAAATAAAGGCTGGAAATAACAGAAAAATAGACGACCATCAATAACTCAAAGGTGGCTGGCGAAATTTTCATAGGAAACTAGATGTTGAGTTTTGTTCACAGCCAAAGCTCAGTGTACAAGTGGAATGTGTCAGTTAGACAAAATTGTTCAAAAAACGACTCGCATCACATGACCACCACCACTCAATCGAATGTGTTTTGCGGGTCCATTTTTTTAAATCCTTGACCAAGTGCTAGCGAGTTGGTCAACTTTAATCAACCAACGACAAGTGGTATTAACGCCATGACCTAATGAAGACGCAAGACACTGCGAGTAAAAGAAACACTTTTCGACTGCCATTTAATTTTGGACACGCTCAGACTTGTTGTAAGTCGACAAATGCTGCCGTAATGGAGGCCAACTCCGAAGCAAGTGGAAAATTGCAGTCATTTGTCTTCTGGTTTGGCCAAGGTTTAATTGTCCCACGTTAGAGAACAGCAACAACTTAGGGTTACTGACGAGGAATTCAGGACTAGCGTGGTGCGCTCGAGTCGTTCTTTGTCTATTTGGTTTTTTTATTTTCGTTTTCTGGTACGTTATATAACTGCGTATCTTTCCTGTGGAACGAGTGTAGTACCTGGCCAAGTTTATCATTTACCCTTCTCATTGAATACAACGAAGCACTTGAAGTCTTACAAAAACAGGATCGAACTTACCGTTTTTATTCAAATGCTCGTTCTCTTGAAATAAAATTTCCCCTCAAAGTATCGGGTTTGATTCCCAATCCGGCGACTTTTCCTAATACGAAACGAACGTACTCAGTGACCAAGCAGGAGGGCAAGTGAAACTATACGATCATGTAATTCTTATTCAAATTTACTGCGTGATTGATTCTGTTTGCTCGATCTTCCCCTTCTGGGTATAATGTACCCAAATGTAAGACATCAACGTATCAAAGATCATTCTTTGTTCGTGCCATTAGAACGTGGAATGCATTGGCTTGTGAGAACGGCTTCAGCGGGAACAACTTGAACTCTTTTAAATCTGTTCTTAAAAGCTATTACCACGCTTCGCATGAAGCAACTTATGACCTGACAATCCTAGGACTTTTAAAGCCATTTGCTGTAAATGTAACATAACGCGCAGTCTTAAATATCCAATTACTTGTTGTTTTTAGGTTTTATTAATATAATGCATGAGCTTATCATATAGTTTTATAAATCTGGGCCCGCAGTAATTGGCTTACGCTGTTGCGGTTACCCTAACCGTCCTCTAGTTTTAGTAATGTTTGTTTATATATTATTTATTTATATATATTTTATTGCATTTAATTACTGCTTTGTACTATGACGGTGAAGCAATTAAATTACAAATTACCTGTGTGTCAAAGTTGGAACGGAGAAGTTTTGTTCATTTTTTCATTATTTTGGCGTATTTTGCTTCTTAGCATCGCCTTGCCTTTCTTCTTTTTTACACATTCCTTACATTCTTTTCAGAGTCCCTCCCCTGAATTTGCTCGCATGTGCCTCATCACGAGAACCGCGTTGGCATTGGGCCATCTGCGGCTTTTGTGTGAGATTTGCAATTGACGTAAACATGGAAATGGGTAAAATTGTCTTGATACAGAAGGCGACTGATATATACCTGCCTATGTTCAAAATGACCAAGAATTTGTGGCCAATGAATAGCATAATTAAACATTGTATGCCGCATACAAGTAAACTACATTCTAATACAGCATTTTCTCAGTGTTCGTCGAAATCAGTTCATTTTCAGTTTCTTGGACTTCTCGACATTTATACCGTTATATCACAAGTAATAAGTGGTGCGGCGTCTTAAACGGGCTTAATGTTCTTTCTAAATCAGAGTTTATAATAATTGCATATTTTCTAACGAATTTTTGTACTTTGTAAACAATTCACGAACTTCGCTTTCGAAGTCATGACTCCAACTTCGACATCGGAAATCAAGTTTACTTATAAATGCGTTTGCAACGAACGGTGTCCCAATAAATCGTTTTCGTTCCTATTTTTCCGGTATTCAAATATTTGAAAATTATTCATTATTCTTGGTAAAAATACGCGGTTACGTATTTGTACGGCTGGTTACATACTAGCAACTGATCACAATTTTTTCTCGGATAAATTACTAAAGCCCTATTGAGGGCTCATATCAAAGTTCTCGAAATAGAAATAAGGAATGCACGTTATAAGTTGCCTGTGCACACACTGTAATATATAATTTGATGTTTGAGAATGGTTAGAGCGTCTAACCTGTCATCAGAAGGTTGCGGGTTCGATCCCCGTCTGGAGCTCAGAAATCATATTCTGAGTATCGAGCTTGAAGATCGTTCACCTACCTTAATATATCCAAGCTCTCATGTTTCTCAAACATTAAACCGCAATAATTTTGCACTTCCAAACGCTTAACTATTCTTTAGTATTAGTAAGACAGCACTTTGCAGAAACGTAAAAGAAAGCTACACGAATCGAGAATATCCAGTTCTACCAATAAATGAGCAATTTAAATCTAATTACATGTTATCGGTAAATCATGTTGACTAAATTTACTTGTGAAGTAATTTTTAAATCTTGCCTATTAATTCAATGCTACGCCAAATTATCTGACCAAGCTTATCTTCGAGTATAATACACTGACGAATTGAAACCCTCATACAACATTGTTGTATAAAACCGACGAAGTTTCCTTAAAAAGGTATATATCAATATTAACAGAGCTAGTAAGGATGGAAGGCCAAATTTTGGAAGTTCTCCTGGGTCAGTAAGATTTGCAGAACACGAGCAAAACTGACCATCATTACATTTAGTTACGAACGCTCTTAAGCCATCAACGTTTAAGACTGAAGCGACATATCTTTGCATTTATTCTGCCAGGTCTATGCCAAATAAAGTCTGGAAATAACAGAAGAATAGACGACCATCAATAACTTAAAGGTGGTTGGCGAAATTTTCATAGGAAATTAGATGTTGAGTTTTGTTCACAGCCAAAGCTCAGTGTACAAGTGGAATGTGTCAGTTAGACAAAATTGTTTAAAAAACGACTCGCATCACATGACCACCACCGCTCAATCGAATGTGTTTTGTAGGTCCATTTTTTTAAATCCTTGACCAAGTGCTAGCGAGTTGGTCAACTTTATTCAACCAACAAGTGCTATTAACGCCATGAGCTAATCAAGACGCAAGACACTGCCAGTAAAAGAAACGCTTTTCAACTTCTATTTAATTTTCGACACGCTCAGACTTGTTGTAAGTCGACAAATGCTGCAGTAATGGAGGCCAACTCCGAAGCAAGTGGAAAATTGCAGTCATTTGTTTTCTGGTTTGGCCAAGGTTTAATTGTCCCAAGTTAGAGAACAGCGACAACTTAGGGTTACTGACGAGGAATTCAGGACTAGCCTGATGCGCTCGAGTCATTCTTTGTCTATTTGGTTTTTTATTTTCATTTTCTGGTACGTTATATAACTGCGTATCTTTCCTGTGGAACGAGTGTAGTACCTGGCCAAGTTTATCATTTACCCTTGTCATTGAGTACGACGAGGCACTTGAAGTCTTACAAAAACAGGATCGAACTTACCGTTTTTATTCAAATGCTCGTTCTCTTGAAATAAAATTTCCCCTCAAAGTATCGGGTTTGATTCCCAATTCAGCGGCTTTTCCTAATACGAAATGAACGTACTCATTTACAAAGCAGGAGGACAAGTGAAACTATACTATCATGTAATTCTTATTCAAATTTACTGCGTGATTGATTCTGTTTGCTCGATCTTCCCCTTCTGGGTATAATGTACCCAAATGTAAGACATCAACGTATCAAAGATCATTCTTTGTTCGTGCCATTAGAACGTGGAATGCATTGGCTTGTGAGAACAGCTTCAGCGGGAACAACTTGAACTCTTTTAAATCTGTTCTTAAAAGCTATTACCACGCTTCGCATGAAGCAACTTATGACCTGACAATCCTAGGACTTTTAAAGCCATTTGCTGTAAATGTAACATAACGCGCAGTCTTAAATATCCAATTACTTGTTGTTTTTAGGTTTTATTAATATAACGCATGAGCTTATCATATAGTTTTATAAATCTGGGCCCGCAGTAATTGGCTTACGCTGTTGCGGTTACCCTACCGTCCTCTAGTTTTAGTAATGTTTGTTTATATATTATTTATTTATATATATTTTATTGCATTTAATTACTGCTTTGTACTATGACGGTGAAACAATTAAATTACAAATTTCCTGTGTGTCAAAGTTGGAACGGAGAAGTTTTGTTCATACAGGTCAAAGACTTACGATCTTAAACAACCTTTCAAATACCATAAATTCGACACAAATTTCGAACTTTCTTCTAATGTCTCAGTAAGATATTTGCTTTTCTCAATAACACTCGCTCTTGGAACTGACTACTATTTATTTCGTGGATATCTAACACCAGAAAATGTCTCTGGAAATAGCATTCTAGTTACTACCGGATCACTATCACGGCGATGGGTTCAACATTCGTTGCAGCTAGGTTTTTAAGTTTTGACACTGTCACATACTTTCTCCACTCCTTTGTTGTTTACATTTCTGTCTCCGAGGTATGCAATGTCACTCAATGTGGCCTTCTACTGTTGTTTTCAGTGCAAAGTTTCTTTAGAAAATTTGCACTATTGTCATGAAGCTGAAAATTTACATCAGCTAGGGAACATAAACAAATGTTAACATTCCGGGGGGTGGAATTTGTAGACTGTATTTCGAAAATAAGTCATTTTTTCAATATTTTGGCGTATTTTGCTTCTCGAAGACGCAATAAACATTACATCCTTGTTGAATGAGCAATTTACGCCATAATCCATCAAATATCTATCATATCAACGTCTTAGCATCGCCTTGTCTTTGTTATTTTTTACACATTCCTTACATTCTTTTCAGTGTCCCTCCCCTGAATTTGCTTGCATGTGCCTCATCACGAGAACCGCGTTGGCATTGGGCCATCTGCGGCTTTTGTGCGAGATTTGCAATTGACGTAAACATGGAAATGGGTAAAATTGTCTTAATACAGAAGGCGACTGACATATACCTGCCTATGTTCAAAATGACCAAGAATTTGTGGCCAATGAATAGCATAATTAAACATTGCATGCCGCATACAAGTAAACTACATTCTAATAAAGCATTTTCTCAGTGTTCGTCGAAATCAGTTCATTTTCAGTTTCTTGGACTTCTCGACATTTATACCTTTATATCACAAGTAATAAGTGGCACGGCGTCTTAAACGGGCTTAATGTTCTTTCTAAATCAGAGTTATAGAATCAGAAATAGCTTGAGTCCACAATATAGCGGGGTGTGAAGAAGCAACGAGGTGTAAGAAATTTACTGACTTTATTTAATATCAAATCTTGATAAACAAAACATGATGAACAAAACAAATCAATAAACAATATCAAGTGCGATAACTACCTAATAGTAATGTGATGGTTATGATGCCTTGGCGAATTAATATCAATGCGAGAAGAATGTTTGGTTTACGACTTCGCGAACCTGGTAGCCACGAATGTCTCTTTGATGAACAAAACCGACAATATTCAATAACCAATATCAAGAACTACCTAACAGTAATGTCATGGTTTATATAATGTCTTGGCGAATTATCAATAATCCAATATGCCAGAATGTTTTGTTTATGACTTTACGAACTTGGTAACCACGAAAGTCTCTTTTTTATATTGAATTTCTACACCAGTTGAAGTTAAGAGGGTTTCCTCGATTACACGCTTAGTATAAATATCCTCTGGACTGATAATACTTTCAAGAGCTTCTTGGAAAGCAGTCATAGTTGTGGTTGATTCACCTTCGCCATTCTCGACGACAAAAATAGCGAGGACTCTTTTACGGCATTTACCCGACTTCATTATGTGGTCACATTTATCGCAATGACAGATCGGACCAGGATCAAGTTGAACAATTTTTCTTTTACAATTAGCACACGCAAGATACACAGTAACGCTGTTAATTGACACTACTTGTTCAATGGGTGTTCTCACGATAACATTTTCTTCAGGCATTGTCACTAGACTTTCTTCAATTAAATTTAATGAACTGTCAGGTAAAGGATATAGTTTACTTTGTTTGCCAGAGATATTTTTTTCTTTCCATTCCAAACGCGAACCGTTGCCGACATGAATGAATAAGCGTGTCCATCTTGAATTGATGCGATGTGAGGATCCCCAAATATTTACTGAAATTGAGGCGTTGCCGTCGACCAATACTCCAGAAACAACTTGCAAATAATTGTTGACTTTTTGTCTTCCAGATATTTGAATCAACTTTCCCTTAACATTAACTCTATCGTATTCCAAGCAATCGTCCAGAATGTTTTGTATATTGATGAATTTTTCATCATTTGGTGTGAGCGTCACCTATTGAAATTCATACTCACTCTGGTCAGGAGTCGATATTTTTGTGGCATCATTTATGATAATTTTTTCTCCATCTTTAGTGTGAGTAAATCTCTCGAGCTTGTTTGGGGTGCGAGTTTCCTCACTCGACTTTAATAGTTGCCGTTGAGGAGGAGAGTACAAAAGTCCTTCTTTATACTTGGTCGGGGAAGTTTGTAACTTAAAAGTCGAGTTATTCATAGTATTTCTCTTATTCCTCGTCGCTAAAGAAAGTTCATGGACATATCCAATCTCAGAAGACTGCATAGCTGTAGACGTACAAGGGCCAAATTCCAAGCCATGCGATTCCTCAGCAAAATCCATTTTCCTTTTTTCACCTTTGTTTTGGATGTGATCTGCATTACCGCTAGCTTTAACCGCGCTGAACTCGAGGCCTCCGGGCTTGTTACTCCCTTCATTGATAGAAGAGCTCTTATCTAACGTTTTCGTCTTAGTTTTACTTTTCGTTGGACGAGACATTGTATTATAGTCCAAATTCTTTTATAGCTACTACACAAATAACAGTTTTAACACAACTGGAAAAAACTGCTTCAATTGATTTTCACTGTAATAAGACCAACACGTGAACGACATGCATCAATCATAAACAAATGTATTGGCTATTTTAAGAACTCAAGTCTCAAATCGTGAATCGATGCATGCGTATAGTAGAGAACTATAAAGGGCGGGGTCACTGAAATAATTGAATTAATTGTAAGAGTGACAAGTGTCAACTTGATAAACTAAATACAATGAGTGGACGTAACACTGGCCTGCAATATTACATAGTCTTTTACTGGGCTTACTGTATTGACATGTTTAATGTTAAAAGTCAAGAAGAGAGCCACAAATCTAGTGCTTTACACAGTCCCTTGCCTAGCCAGGGAGCTTTGTGCAATCGAAGCGAAAGGCTAGAAGATAACAAGTGTGTTATGCAACCGGACCGTGATCACGGGTCCAAGACCAACAGTACAACGGTGACAAATCGTGATCTTCATGAAATATCATGTCAATTTGCTCCTCAGATTACAGTAGAAATTTACAGTAGATTGCTCAGAACTTCTTAAAAATCTTTGTTGATTTGTGTCAATTGTGAGGGAATATTACCTCGCGTGAAATGTGATATCCAAAGACTATTGACATCGCAAATATATTCCTTGTTTGTTTGTGGTGATGTGGAATTAAATCCTGGCTCCAGAAACTCCAATGTCAGTTTTAACATCGAGGCTAGCAGATACAGAGCGCCACCCTGTGAATATAGAGGGTGACGGCAATTATTTTTTTCGCAGTATTAGCCACCAATTATACGCAACAGAAGCCTATCATGCCCAAATAAGAGAGCGCGCTGTTCAACATTTAGTTAACTACCCAGAATATTTCATAGAAAGCAACGTTGAACAATCTTGGTTTCAATATTTACAAAATATGTCCAGACTTGGGACTTGAGCCGATAATATAGTTATACAAGCAGTTGCCAATTCTTTCAACTTAAGAATTAATATCACCGAGAGTACGTTGAATTTTGCTGAGTCTACTATAGTAACACTAATCAACTCGAATGTCAGCAATGTGCGAGATGTTTATATTAGTCATCTTAATGAGATTCATTATATATCAACTGAACCGCTACGACAAAGCCCTTATTTTACGCAGTCGCAAAAAAATCAAATCCAACCTCAGTGCGATTCCGAAAATAGAAAGCTAATTTTAAATTTCGGGAATTCTACCCCTAATGCATTCAAATACCGCGAAAGCTCTGATAAATCTACGAGAAGAAACGAATTTATGAAAGAGTACATGTGAAAAAAAAGAAAAAAATGCAGAATTGAAAAAGGAGGAGAATGGAAGAAAAAAAGCTGATTATAAAACCAATCAAAAAAGTCCAGAAAAAATCAGAGAATCTCGACGAAAGGCTAGTCAACGTTACCGAAAATCACACCCTGAAAAGATTAAGAATATTAAAAGGAAATTCAATTTTGTCCACAAAGATTCCATTAGAAAAGACTATTCGTTGTACAGGCAAAAAACTCAGAAAAATATAAACAACAATCAAAGCAAGCAGCGGCAACATACAGATTAAAAAATCCTGATAAGATAAAATTGACTCAACGAAAAAAGTACTTAAAAAGAGAACTGGCTGACTTATGTGATACGAATAAAAAATCCAACTTGAAAACAAACAAACATAAGGCAACTGAAACCACTAAGAATCATACTTCTCAATTTAGTGGAAATAACAATCTGGTGAATCAAACTAATGTATCGCTATGTATCGAACTGTTCCATAAAAGCATTAGTGTAGGTCCTGAATATGTTTGCACATGTTGTGATCAGTTATGGTATAAATGTTCTGTGTCCTAAAGATATTTTGAATTTAAGCTTAAGTGGAGTAAAAAGTGTCAATGATACTGAATGGATATGTTCAACCTGTTACTCTAATCTTCAATCCGGTAGAATGCCAAGTTGTGCAAAAGCCAATAAAATATGTTTCCCTGAATTACCTGAACCCCTAAAGAATCTTAATCCTTTGGAGGAAAGACTTATTTCTCCAAGAATACCATTTATGCAAGTGAGAGAACTACCTAGTGAAGGTCAACTGAGTATTCATGGTAAAGTAGTGAATGTTTCTTCTGACGTCAGTTCAACTGTCAACATCTTACCTAGAACAATCAATTAATCAGCCACGATACCAATCAAATTGAAACGTTGCTTGAGTTACAAACATCACTATCAATTTCAGAATGTGAGACCATCTAAAGTGTTAGAAGCAGCAAAATTCTTGGTGGAATCAAGTGAAATATTTCAAAACGAGGGAATTCAAATTGCGGGAAATTATGATGAAAGCACTCTGAACACTGATAGAGAATGGTCAGGATTTCTGGAAAAATCGACCTTGGAAACATCAAAACAAATGTCAAATGATTTGAACCTCGAGAATAACGATGAGTATATGGAAGTTACAGCAACAGAGGGTGACAATGATACTGATGATGAATGGTGCAAGGAAACTGAAAAACCATCAGGTGTTATGAACACATTACTACAACAACCTGACATGTCTCCAGATGCTGATAAGATTATAAGTTTTGCACCTGGGGAAGGAAATAGACCAACTGGGGTTTTTATAGATAAGGATGCTGAGTATTTGTCATTTCCAACGATCTATTGCGATAAACGTCGAGCAGACAATAGTGAAAGAAAGGTACCCGTCCATTATAGTACCATTTGCAAATGGGAGTTACGAAGTAGAGATAGAAGAGTTGCACAATGCGTACCAATTATCTTCTTTAAACTTAAGAAAATACAAGTCAAGCAAATCCAAGGTAGTGCAAGTTTATCACTGCGAAAGTGCAAAACTAAAGGCAAAACATACACCGCCAGAGATTTGAAGTCCGAAAATTCTGTGAATAATTTAATAAACGTTGACGAAGGCTTCAGAGTTCTGCGAAATTTACGTGGTTCTCCTCCTTATTTTGAAAGATGTAAGAAAGATTTATTTGCTATGATTCGCTAGTTGGGTAAACCTACTTGGTTTTGTTCGTTTTCCGCTGCCGAAACTAAATGGAATCACCTGATTAAAATATTGGGACGTCTTATTGACAATAAAGAATACACTGATGAAGACATCAAAAACATGAGCTGGAAGCAGAAGTCAGAACTCATACAAAAAGATCCAGTTACCTGTCCTAGAAATTTCGAACATATGGTTCAGTTGTTTATTCATAATTTTCTTAAGAGCTCAAGTCATCCCACTGGGAAAATCCTTGACTTTTTTTATCGAGTTGAATTTCAACAGTGAGGTTCTCCACATATTCATGGATTATTTTGGATAAAAGATGCTCCAGAGTTTGGTAAAGATACCGAGGAAGATATTACTAAGTTTGTTGATACTTACGTCTCTTGCAGTGCAGAGTCAGAGTTAAATGAACTTGTCAATTTACAGCGACATAGACACTCAAAGACTTACAAAAAGAGAGGAAAAAATGTTTGCAGTTTTAACTTTCCATTACCACCTATGCCAAAAGCAATGATTTTAGAACAACTTGAAAATTTTGCTGAAAAACAAAAGAACAGTTTGAAGAAAATCCGTGAGCTACTAGATGGTATCATACACTACATTATTTCTAAAACATTCACCGGCTGAAATTAGAGTGAATTGTTATAACCAATTTACTCAAGGCTTGGAAAGCGAATATGGATATTCAATATGTCCTTGATCCTTATGCTTGTGCAGTTTATATACTTTCTTATATTACTAAAGGTAAGAGAGGAATGAGTAAATTACTTCGTAAGGCAAGTGAGGATGCAAAAGAAGGAAATAATGACATTGTCAAAAGGGTGAGACACATTGGTAATAAGTTCCTTAATGATGTTGAAATAAGTGCTCAAGAAGCTGTGTATTTGGTGCTACAAATGCCTTTAAGAAGATCATCCCGAGATTTTCAATTCATTAATACATCTGACCCAGATGAACGAACATTCTTCGTTAAAAGCATGGAGAAAATCAAAGATTTTGCCGACAATTCGCAAGATATCGAGTCTTAGAATGTCCTCAAGCGTTATCAGAGACGACCAAAGAAGTTAGAAAGTTTATGTTTAGCTGACTTTGTTGCTTGGTTTAATTGCAAGAATAATGAATCAAGAAAAGCGAAAATTACTTCTGCATCCTTATGTGTGAAAAATGACTATCTTGATGAAAACGACTTCAATGACAACGAAGATGACGACCCAGTAAATAACGATGGGACAGTTGATGGCACGGAGGAAGAATACAAAATGAAGGGAGGAATGATTCTTATAAAACGGAAAAGGCCAAAAATCATACGATCAGTTCCATTCAATAAAAACAAGGATCCCGAAAACTATTGCCGTGAGAAGATCATGTTGTATACAGAAAAAGGATCTTCTTAAAGATTTCGAAACGTATCAGGATCGATTTGAAACAATCAAAGATCAGATCGAGGAAAACAGCAAACAGTACGAGAATCATTCGGAAGTTATAGATAGTGCTGTGGAAGAAATTGAAAGTGAAGAATCGAATACTATTGTCGCCCCTGATGCGCAATATCAAGATGAACAAGATAGAGAAATTGGCTCAAAGGAAAGTGAATTATTTGGATACTTTGATCCAGGCAAAGATAAGCAACATTCTCAGTACGATTTGATCAATGATACTGGTATATTCCCAAGAACAGACGATAATGAAGAACTTCTTGTGCGGCGATTGAACGATGTAGACCTCAGAAAATTAGTCCAGTCACTCAATATAGAACATAAAGAATTCTTTTACCATATATTAAACTCTGTGAAAACAGGTTATGGACCACTGAGATTATTTTTAAGCGGAGGTGCTGGTGTTGGCAAAGGCACCATCACAAATGCATTGTATGAGCCTCTTCTACGATATCTTAATAGCCAGCCTGAAACAGATCCCGATGAAATTTCTGTTGTGAAGGCAGCTCCAACTGGAAAAGAAGCATTTAATATCAAGGGTAATACATTACATTCGGCTTTTAAAATTCCTGCAAACAGAGGATTTAGTTATTGCACATTAGACACAGACTGAATACAATAAGATCTCAATTGCAGAAATTATAAGTTATTTTCATAGATGAAATTTCCATGGTTGGATCTGGAATGTTTAATTTTCTCAACTTAAGATTACAGCAGATTATGGGTTCTAAAGAGCCATTTGGAGGACTTACTGTAATAACTGTTGGTAATTTATTTCAACTTAAACCCGTCTTTGACGAGTGGATATTGGAGAACTCAAGAAAAGATTACAACCCAATAGCAACGAATCTTTGGAAGCAATACTTTAAAATGTTTGAATTAACTCAGGTGATGAGACAAAGGGAAGATAAAGCTTTTGCTGAGATTCTCAATCGTGTAAGAGAAAGGCAAACATACTGATAACGATATCAGTGTTTTAAAGCAACGAATGCTGAAGCTGAACCCTGATCATCCTGACTACCCAATGATAGCTACTCACTTATTCAGCACGAACATTTCTGTGGATCAACACAATGATGAGATATTCAAGAAATCAACGAATGAGAAAGTGCAAATCAAAGCGATCGACATTGTACTCGGTGATTTATCTGACGAGCTCAAAGAAAGATTAAAAAAGCAAATCCCAAATGATCCAACCAAAACAATGGGTTTATATTCAGTATGTCGAATTCTCAAGGAAGCAAAATACGATCTTACGACGAATGTTTCAGTTACAGATGGTATGACAAATGGTGCAGAGTGTGTTATAAAAAACATCGACTATCGAGTTACTGGTTCATCTAGACCAAGCATTATTTGGGTTCAGTTTTCAGAGGAACATATTGCAAAGGAATACCGCAAAGAGTTCTCTCATCTTTACAATGAAAGCATTGAAAGAACTTGGATTCCAATTTTAGAAGTAACAAGACAGTTTAGAAAACACAAAGTACAAGTTATTCGAAGACAATTTCCTTTAAGACCTTCCGCTGCCAAAACTATTCATCCATGTCAGGGTGACACACTAAATGAAGCAGTTGTTGACCTTCCATCACAAAAGAGAGAACATATGCATTACGGAACTCTAAGCAGACTCAGAAGCATCAATGGTTTGCATATTCTTAATCTGAATGAAAATAAAATTTCTGTGAGCAAAAAAGTCCAAGAAGAAATGGATAGATTAAGAAAGGAAGCTTTACTTGAAAGCCATATTCCATTTCTTTATAGAGACACCAGTGGGGCTTTGAAAATATTATTTCATAACGTAAGATCTTTACATATTCACCATGCTAATGTTGCAAGTGATTACAATGTGAAAGCAGCTGATGTCAATATTTTTGTAGAAACAGCATTATGCAGTAACGATAATGATGAAACATACTCCATTCCAAACTTACAACTTTTCCGAAATGACTTCAATTTGCGAAACAGAGCTCCTTACGGAACAGCCATGTACGTAGAAGACGATGTTGATATCCTGGCTAAACCAAGACGATGTAATCCCAACGATGTTGAAATGACTTTGTTGAAAGTAAACTATCCATTTGCCAACCTGCACATTGTTGGAATTTATCGATCAAAGTCTAAGGTCACAATTGCAAGGTTTCTCAATGCGTTAAAACACTTGCTTGAGAATAAAATTGGCAATACAAATGTCCCACTTATTATTCTTGGTGACTTTAACTTTAATTTACTTGAAAATGCATCGAAGACAAATGCGATTTATAAGTACCTCACTGAAGAAATAAAATGTGTTCAAGTTGTTACTGGATTCACTACTGACTACAAAACACAAATCGATCATATTTATACTAACATAGCAGAGCGAGTTGTACTTAGTGGAGTTTTAGAATCCTATTTCAGTGACCATAAACCTGCCTTTATATCTATTAAGTGATGTCATACAGTTTCCTTAGCGGTAGTCTTAAACGATAGATTTACAGTTGCATTAAATTAACAGCGAAATTTTACAGGGTATACAGTCAGTTGAAACATCTGTCCACAGCTAGTCATCGACCCCTCTCTTTTTGAGGGGTATTTGAAATTCCCTTATTACGAGGGACTGCAGCAGGATTTCTCATTGGCAATGAAGACGTCCTTATGATTTTTATAAGGTAAGTTTCTAAATTTTTATTTTATTCAATAACATTGAATATGGTCGTGTCTTTTTCAAGATGCGATAACTTTGGGTGAAGCAACTACCTGAAATATACGAAAAGAAACTTCGACGTTTCGAGCGAAGGCCCTTAGCTCGAAACGTCGAAGTTTCTTTTCGTATATTTCAGGTAGTTGCTTCACCCAAAGTTATCGTATCGTGTCTTTTTCAACCTAATTAATACATTTCCATTTTTGTTTAGATCAATAATCATGATCCAAAGTCACGAAAACGTTCACAGTAATATTACCTTGTCCTTGTCAAACCCTCCTTACTATCAATATTTGGACACAACCACTTCAAAATCATGGTAAGATTTTATGTTATAGTTAAATTTTCTTAGATACTTGAAATCCATGATGTTAACTTTCTAGTTCATTAGATTTTACGCCAGTATAATTCTGTAACTTTTTGTTTTATTTGTCTTACAACTTATTTTCCTTCAATTATAGAAATGTTGAAAAGACTACTGAAATTATGAAGTCAAAGATAAAAAAGCAAGAAAAAATCAGCTACCAAACATTTGAAGACGTTTTCACAGTCAAAAGAACTAAATGAATGGAAAAAACTTCTGTTTCATGGCATACTACAAAAGTGGACCAAGTGAATCCTGAAATTTCTCTCTCTTTATGATACTCGAACAGCAAAGAAAATGTCAAAAGGAACATCGCTTACAAACTGCAATTTTAAAAGTGCTCTTTTCTATATTGCTGATCAATTCAAAAAGATATTGTGTACATGAAGAGACAATGTACAATGGAGAATATTCATCCAATATATTCAATTAATTAATGCATAACTATATATTCAATTAACTATATTCAATTATATATTCAATTAACTATATATTCAATTAATTTATTTTAGTTTTTGTATCAAACTATAGAAAATATCGTATTTTTTCAATCTTGAAAACCAATGAGAAATTAAACATATTATGATCACCTCCAGGCAAGTTGTACCATACATCATTTTCATTTACATTAGAGTCTAATTATCTCCGAGAAACTTTGCACTTTCCTGGGGATCTCTGAGTTTAACTATCATATCAGAACGTCTTGTAACGAAGTTAAAGTTATAGAAAAGTTCGCAAGTTCCATTTTCCAGAGCTGATACTTCACATGGAAGACGCCCTTTTTATGATAGCGACAAATTTAAAGATATCTTCAAGAATATTTAACATCTGCAAATATTTCTTTGAATGTTATGGACCACTTCACACATTCGGTATAATTACAACAGTTTTCAAAAGTTAGATATTAAGGGAAAAATACAGCTGTCGACCAACAACACCGACTCGGAGATCATCTAAAGAAATAGCGCGAACTTTTATAGCGGAGAGAAAGAGGTCTCTGCAGAAAAACCAGAGGCGTGATCTCCCTAGCAAGTACTTAACCACTGTTGAAAAATCAGTGAAGACTAAGAAAAGCAGCTACCCCCCTGGCAGGAGCGCATCCAGGATTTTTTTTACCTCAGGCAAATTTTAAGAAAGCGTAAAACAGAGGGTGGAGGACTGGAAGCATCCCCTTTATTCCCTCTAGTAGAATAACTCTGATTTTGAATAAAGTCAGCTATAGCAGTTCAGCTAAATTTCAGAACTTTCTAAAATGCCCTACAGCCACACAAAGGTAGATTATATAAGCTATCAAATATTTGACCTTCCATATTTATCAAATTTTGACAGGATATATGCTTGCTGTAAAAATTAGTATTAAGAAAAGCCTGATTTGCTCAGTCTGCGAATTATCGCGTATCACGGCCAAAGACATTGCTTACTTTACAAAATATTTAATTATATACATGTTTAGATCAATAAAGTCACTAATGACTGTTCTGCAAATGGATTTTTTGGGGATTGATTTGAGTACAAACCCTGGAATGGTTTTTAAAAATAACCAACTTGTACTGTAAAAATAGGAACTTTTGGTTTTCTATTATTATCATTTAGCGCCGTTATTCAATGTTTAGCGAAAGAAATTGAAAATATAAATTATTGTTTAAAAGTTTTAATATGTTCAGGATAAAAATACAGTGAAAGGTTTACGGGCCGTTTACCTAGATTAAATGACGGCAAATAAAACATTCCAATGCAAATTCAGGACTGAATAATACTGTGTGTAATAATATACGCCTGAAATAGCCTATAGCTAAAGAAGCAGCACTGTGCAGACAGTCACCAGATTGT